>JAOPJK010000008.1:3208512-3218900 GCA_027123565.1 Phycis chesteri
CCCCCCCCCCCCCCCCCCCCCCCCCCCCCCCCCCCCCCCCCGCCCCCCCCCCCCCCCCGCCGCGGCCGGCGCCCCCCCGAGGGGGTTGACAGAGAGAGAAGGTGGGGTTGGGGGTTGGGTGGTGTCATGTCACGATGCAGAACTGCATTCTGGACCTGGGTGATATTTCTGAGGGACAGGGGGGCGTCCTCTGGTCAGCCTCCCCCCTTTTGACTCAACACCATGGCGACGTCTCAACTTTCCCCTCCAAAATCGGGACGGACCTTGTATGTCAGGGGCTCTAGTAATAGAATGTATAAATGGTGCCACAAAACACCAGTTATGAGAGAAGAAGAGAGCGGTGGTCCAACCAGGACAGACCGCTCACCAGCCGTGTCTGAGCACACATCAAGAATAGTGCACAAGCAAACCGTTAAACTGGTGAAAATAATCACGTCAATCATTTATCCTAATACACTCCTAATGCACTCCTAATACACCCCAATGCATTTTATTCAGTGAGTTTGTAGTGGAGAATAAAATTGTTGTTTTTGGACAATTCCTAAGAACCCTTTAAACTTTGTATGCAGTATTTTTGATTTACAGGATGCAATGACCGCAAATGACCCCAATTTCAACACAGCGGCATTTCCACCTACACTCATTATTTCATCAGGTATCACAACAGGGAGGAAAAGGGGTCATTTTTCAAACAACAAATCCCAGTGCAGCTGTCCTATCCTTCGCAGTGTCAGCAGGGAGTCCTTACATGGAAATGAGGCAAAGACGAGGCCCTATATATAGACCGACAGAAACCCTACCTGGCCAGCCATGGCCAAGCTTATCTCCTAATACACACGTCCTACAATTTGAGTTCATCTGAATCATCTTAAAGCTGTGATAATAAGGGAACACTTTCAATATGTTGGCCATACCGGATTATTGGATGCCAGGCTTTCTGCGCCCTCGTGCTGTGGGCCTTGATACACTCTGAGCTGGGCGTGCTCCTGGTACTCAGCACCAGCGTGGGCGGGGCTAAAGTCTAGAGGCGGGAGTCTGCCTGCCACCGTAGGCGGGCCCTGGCCTGGAGGTGGGTAGGAGGGGGGTGGGGCATAGACCTGAGAAAGGGAGGGGTCAGCGCTGCCTGGGCCAGCCTCCTGGCTGGGCCCCTGTGGAAGAGAGAGAGAGAGAGAGAGAGAGAGACACACACACACAGACGGTTAGACAGCTGTGGTGCCTTACAGAAAGCAGGTGTGACACATCGTAAATAAAGTAATGAATGGACAAACAAACAGTCACCCATGAAATGCATTCATGGACTCCACTTGGGGACCTCAATCATAGGTCTAAAACAAGATATAACAACATATAGAGAGCCTTTGTAGTGTTTTTTGAAAAACTGTGAGAACACCAGAAGATGTATGATATAGAATCAAACTAAATTAACAGATAAATAAAGGGGCATGACTAAATGAAGCACATCATCATCAACAACAACAACAACAACAACAACAACAACAACAACATTGAAGGAAACCCCAGATGCAGTTGCTTTTATATAATTACAGAGGGGATAGCCAACAAAATGTCTTGCCCTTTCACTACATGATGTGTTTTCAGTTGCATGGTCCAACAGCTGCTACATTTAAATTACGATGCGTTTAAAAGCCAGGTGCCCTCCCACTAAGCCTTGCGATCCACCCATTGGCCAATCAAATTGCAGAGAGAGACGTTAAGACCATGCCAGTTGTGGTCACTTGTATCTGTCAATCAACTTGTTTCCCTAGCCCCCGATCTTCACAGTACACACACACTCATACATGTGTCGAACAGGGTTAATCGTTTTTTGTCTTGACATACATTAAAGCTATCTCACAAATAGCATCTATATAAACCATATGTGACCATATCAATGAATACATTGTGGGCCGATTGGTCCATATCTCTGTGTTGATGTGTCATATGTTGACAAGGCTGTGGCTGGCTGTCTGTGGTATTACAAAAACATAGATGCTGACATGTTTTCCTTGCCTTAACTGGGTCTGTCCATCACACTATGATATTAAACAATCCAAATTCAGTCATTTTAGCAGGATATAATTGGTTATATGTATTGGTTAGGTTATATATTGCCACATCAATATTTGCTTGTTCTTATAACTATTTCAGAAATAGCAGAAATCCTTGTTCATACCTTGAATATTGATATGATATTATGGTCCGTATATATTAGTGGTCATTCACTGTACATTTGAGAAAGATCCTATCATTTTGCCAGTGGACGTACATTAGCTCCAGCGTCAAAACCAAAGGATCTTTTTTTTTTCTTCTTCAAATTCCCACTTTACATGCATGTTCCACTTCAAATGTATCGCTTCCTATATCTGGAGGAATGGCGGAGCGGGGGGGGATGTCTTACTCTCTCGCTCCGTGGCCTTCTCTGGATTAACACTCACATAAATTCCACAGAGTCTGGATATAGCCCCTTGACGGCCTTGGCGGTAACTTTAGCAGAACAGAGTGTGCCCGGGATGTGAATCAGAACTAGTCAACAGTGAGGGTGTGTGTGTATTATGTTGATACGGCGTCACAGAGCCGCAGCATCTGGCGTCTCTCATACCTGATGTGTTTTAACCATTTGCTGAAATAGAAGCCAATGTATGCGGGAGGATAAGCAGCCACATCTCATAAAACAAATACGATATCCTTTTTTTCCCCCTTCTTTTTTAGAAGTTCCCGCCAAAAGACATTGCGGTCTTTTAGATACAGAACAGCACATGTTTTCACTGTGTGTCGCCGTTGTTAGCATGTTTGTTTTATTTGTTCTACTCCATTTGTTCCTCTCTGCTCCTCCTTCTCCTCTCTTCTTCTCCTCCTCCTCCTTCTCCACAGCTGTCAGCCTCTAGTCAGAGGTCAACGACTCTGTGCCAGGTGCATGCTGGGACAGCTGTCGGAGGATTTACTTACACACCACACTCACGGCAGATGTGAAGTGCTAGCCAGCTTGAAATAAGCTGTCATTGACTGCAGCAGAACATGCTACAAAATAACTAGGGGCTGAATGGACATTGTAGTATGTCTGTACGTGTCTGAAAGACAATAGTGCTTATGAGGAACATTATGTTTGGTGGTATTAACCCAACTATCAGTCTCTTGAATGCCACCCCTGTGATAACTGTTCTTGGCTACAGTCAACAAGATCGGTGATAAAATACCCTCCCTGTGATTATCTTGCCTGGTGAGAAGGGCTAAAAATACAGGCTGTGTGATACAAAGAGACATGGTAAAAGGAACCCTGACACATACAGGTTTGGGTAATGGTATGTCGTACACACATTAACAACATAAACACACGCAGATAAAAACATAAACACACAAGAAAACACACATGTGCGCCTTACACACTGTCACAAAAACACATACTGATACTGATACTTCTAATGGAAGTGACGAGGATGTTGAGTTTTCCATCCAATATATCCTTGCAGTGAAATACACTTTGTAATGTGTTTTCTCTAGCTTATGAGCAGCTGCTGCCAGCCACTCTTTGGGCCTGTTATTACACTCTGGCCTGTGTGAGACTTCATTTCCCTAACTCTGGCCTGTGTGAGACTTCATTTCCCTAACTCTGGCCTGTGTGAGACTTCATAACTCTAACTCTGGCCTGTGTAGGACTGCATTATCCTAACTCTGGCCTGTGTGAGACTTCATTACTCTCACTCTGGCCTGTGTGGGACTGCATTATCCTAACTCTGGCCTGTGTGAGACTTCATTACTCTCACTCTGGCCTGTGCAAGACTCGGATAATCCTATTGAAAGGTTTACAAAAGGTCCACTTCCTCAAGTTTCACACCTACATGTGGGTACTCACAGTGGGTTAATCATCCCACATTTTTCCATCGCCACTTGAATGAATTACTTAACTCACAATGCAGCATGTGCTGTGACCTAGGGGGGGGGGGGGTCTTAAATCACACCCGTACAGGTAATATTGATCAATTGCATCACTGCATCATAGGCCTACTTCAATGAAACCAAGAAGGGGACATTTAAACATGACACAGGCGCGCATGAAGAGGGAAACATTACCTGTACTAGACCTGGGTAGCATGAGGCTGTCTGTGGGTAGACAGGCAGTCCATAAGGCTGTAGAATCACAGTAGGTGAGGACAGCATAGCCCTACACACCGCTGCGGCGACAGGGAACAGTGGGGAGAGATTGGAAAGTAAAAGGGGAATAAAGATGGAAAAAAAAAAGCAGTGCAGGAGTCCAACCGGACAAAAAAATTCTGAATGTATTAAAACAATATATCAATAAGAAAATAATCCAAGAGGGAGCACGGAGGGAAGCTGGAGGTGAACTGATCCTGCCCAGGAGAGACAGGGTATTGAAGAGCAGAAGGAAAACTCAGGAGAACTTCTGAGGGTCTGTCAGTTGGCCAGCCTGATAGACAGAAACACATGGTCAGGGTCCCATTTCAGAGTTATATAAATAGTCCCCCTGTCCTTCTATCTGGGTTCGACACATTACCACACTCTCTCACATAATTTATGGTATTTTTATTTATACATTAAAACAAAATGACTCCCTGCTTTCGAAAATACAGGTTTGATTGTTTATTAATTTTTTATGTGTAACGTTGTATGTATTTTCATTAATAGGCCCACAAATTACACTGAATAATAAGTAACAGCAGCGTAACTGGTCTTAAAGGAACACGCATTTGGCACAGGGAATTGTAAATCTAATTCCAAACTCGAAAATAACTGGGATAATTAAGGTTCCACTGTCCATTGCGGTTCCATTATACTGTCAATGGCCAGCAGATGGTGATGTATGCCATTCACTGCTTCCGTTTTAGACCTACGTGATGGGATATGTAGTTCACTTGAATTGAATAAATTCCGAAATTTCGTCCATTGACTTCCTCTTTACTTAGCGAGCCTGGGAGTACAGGTGAGGACGACTCTTGCTTGCCTTCTGCTATGTAAAAAAAATCATACTGAAGTACATTTGTCACCCCAATAGACTTGTTTGTGTTAAATGTGGGTTGTGATACAGCACACAATACGATCGTTTGGTTACGGCGTCTATGTAGCTGAGACTTTATTCGTAACACGCGGTCTCAACAACGTGGCTAGCCAATGCGGCCTATGCTATGCTATGCTAACACCACAGCGACTTGTGCAGTTTAATTGACTTTTACAACTGGTTAGTCGGTGTCAAGACGCTCCAAATGGCACAATGTTGTTAGCAATGCTAATTAACTGTTTCTTGATTTGTAGGCAAAAATAAGCCACCATGCCCGTTGCCAGGAGTTGGGTTTGTCGCAAGACCTATGTCACCCCCCGTCGTCCTTTTGAGAAGTCTCGTCTCGACCAGGAGCTGAAACTCATCGGTATGACGCAATTCTCCTCTTGGAGATGATAAAAAGGTTGCATATACATTTTTATTTTGAAGTGAATGTGTTTGCCTGCTCCAGTTGAGAATTTTTTTTCTTTAAGGCGAGTATGGGCTCAGGAACAAGCGTGAGGTGTGGAGAGTGAAGTTCACCCTTGCCAAGATCCGCAAGGCTGCCAGAGAACTGCTCACCCTGGACGAGAAGGACCCCAAACGTCTGTTTGAAGGTATGACGTATTGACTTGCCTCATTCAATGCTAAACTGTCATTGGCCAGTGATTACAGTATTCAAACGTCAGATTTTCTGTGGTGTCAAGAATTCCTCGTGAATGAGGCCAACAAACCAGCTCATGTCAATCTAAGGGAGATGCAAGTCTCCAGTTTCGAAATGGGCTTTATGGTTGTATTTTCATTCCTATCCCCTTTTCCTGGTCAATATGATAATCTTACATTTTCATGCCATCACTACAGGTAATGCTCTGTTGAGACGTCTGGTCAGAATCGGTGTGCTCGACGAGGGTAAGATGAAGTTGGATTACATCCTCGGCCTGAAGGTTGAAGATTTCCTGGAGAGAAGGCTGCAGACCCAGGTCTTCAAGCTCGGACTTGCCAAGAGCATCCACCATGCTCGTGTCCTCATCCGTCAGAGACATATCCGGTAATCACTCACATGATTCATGATCTCTGACTTGTTGGCCGAGTGACTTCTGTGTGGGCCGCACTTCACCACCAGTCTCATGAAAAACCTGCTGCTTACTCTTTCATCAGACGTCCACCAACGTGTATTGCTCTCCGTTGAGACGAATTAAACGTATCACCAAGGTCACTTCGGTATCAAAGCCGTATACCTTGTCAGTAGCTCTTGCCCAGAGCCAATCCAGCCAAGCGTGAGGGCTCAGGCTGCTGCTGCCACGGCACTGGCTGCGAGGTAATGTATGTAGGATTGCACCTCGGGCAAGCTTGATGCACAACATGTGCTCATCAACCACTGACTGGAGGTCCACTTACCAGGCTGATGATTAAGATTCACTTCTCAGACTCTCTGTGGTGTCAAGAATTCCTCGTGAATGAGGCCTGATGAATTGAAAACGACAACTTTTGGGGCAATGCACCCGGAATACAAACATGGTTGCCGCTTCAAGGCTAGAGCAAAAAGTTGTGGACTTGTTCAAAACTAATTTCAATATAAACGTCAATGCAACTGGTTGCATTGTATGCATTTATTTTGCTCGATAAAGAATCACGGCTGAAACGGGCATGTCAAACCTTCCACAAATGAAGTGGACCTGACTTGAGGTGAAGTCTAACAACGGGGTGATGTCCTTCCAAGTTGGTGTGTGATGATCTTCATTTCCCTTCCTTGCAGTGTGCGTAAGCAGGTGGTGAACATCCCCTCGTTTGTGGTGCGCCTTGACAGCCAGAAGCACATCGACTTCTCCCTGAGGTCTCCGTACGGTGGCGGACGCCCAGGACGCGTCAAGCGAAAGAACGCCAAGAAGGGACAGGGTGGCTCTGGAGGTGCCGATGATGAGGAGGAAGACTAAGAAGGATGTTGTCCAGGGAGTGTTTGTTGATGCTGCCTGTTCAATATTTCAATAAAGTTTCAATCCAATATCTTGTCTTGTCTTTTATCATAAACTTGCTGGATGCAAGGGCAAATGATGGGCTTTAAACAAAAGATGGCCAATTAGCCGAATGAGCGTCCCTGTATCACATAATTTATCGATAAAATAATCTTGGATTATTTTTTTTTAAGAAACGTTTCCGGCTCAAACCAAAGTTCGCCAGTGTGATATCGAAAGCCTCGTTTTCAGCGTGAATAAAAGACTGGGTTTATCCCGATCATCGGATTGTCTCGTCCTCCGCTCCTATTCTGTCATAGGAGCGTATAATGTGGGCGGTGTGTCGGTATCCAGGAAGTAAAAGTGGCCAGTCTAACAGCCTCACTGTAGAATTGAATGGCTCGGCTAGCCGAGTGCATGGTTTCTTATCATTGTCCTCTGGTGATTTGTATCTTATAAACGTAAGTACACGTTCATTTTAAGCGATTCATTTGGGGATGATTACGAATACGACGCAGGTTTAAATTGTCAACAATGCGACTACAAAGGCAAGTCGCTATGGAGCTAACTGTACCACGTATTTTCAACAGCTGCCTCCCATGTAGTTTGGCAAAATACATATGTATGTTAAAAGTTACTGCCTAGATATCTGCTGGATGTGACACTTTAGAGGTAGCTGTCCAAAACGGACATTGGACCAATTTGTGCGACTATTTAACAGCTTTCCAAACTGGATGGTGCCCACAGAGTACACAATAGCATGTTCCTGCAGGACTATTTCATGACAACGCTGATTCCTGTTTTCTTTCGTAGCAGAGCGATGTCTCCCGATGAACTGGTGTACCTCGGGGTCCTAGCGGCCTCGATCCCCGTTGGCTTCCTCTTTCGCAATCTTAGTGAGTGTCTTCCTACGAAACTTTGGCATAACAAACACGTTGTGAAAAACTGCATTATTTGGCATCAATATGCACCTCATTCTAAACGAGATAGTACTCTAACACTTCCTTCCTGTTGTGAAAAAAGAGAAGTGAAGAATGTCGAGATGGCACTAGGTGAATGTTTTGTTGGGGCGTCTCTCTTGTGCTGCCGCTGTGGACAAGTAGACGTTATTGATATTGCATGCTTCAACTTTGTACTGGAGATGATATTGTCAGGGCTTCTTCATTCGCATGATGACTCAGACTTCCTTGGTGGTGTTACATGTTTTTCTGATCCGCTCATTCTGGTGATGCGTCCATCATTTCGCTCCAGGTCCTCCTGTGAAGCAAGGTGCAGCGTTGCTGTTGGGACTTTCTATCACCATAGCAACCTGCCAGATCCACGCTCTCCACTCTCTGGTGACAGTGATTGGAACATGGATAATTATCAGGAGTACCTGGCGGTAAGCGCCTTAATCCCACACTATTTCAAGCATGCGTCAAATCCTGCCATTGCTTCAGAAGGTAATACAGAAAGTGATGACTTAAGCGCCCCCCCCCCCCTTGTTGTTTTTTTTATCGAGCAGGAGTGCCCCTGCCCTGTCCCTCGGCTGGACATTTCTCTACCTCCTATTCTTTCGAATGGTCACATGGTTTGGTCTGCCGGCGCCCACGCCATTTGCCAACGCCATCCAGCTTCTTCTCACCCTCAAGGTACCCCGTAACACCACCAGGCCACCGTCATGCCAGCTTATACCTGACAATGGCCCATCTCCTCATACTGAAATGCAATCTAGTCTGAGTTTGTTACATTCCGTTAACGTCAAACACGTTATAGATTTCTTTTCATAATAAGACAGTCTGCCGCCTCCTGACTCACACATTGCGACCTGTAAGCCATCGCTGTCATGTTGGCAGGGCCTTGCGGAAAGACAAACTGAAGTTCTTCTTCCGTCTGTCCAACCAGATGGTGAGTCTAGCCAACGAGGTGCACAGTTACCACCTGGAGAAGAAAAAGGAAGTGAGCTCGTTCTCCAAGTCCCCCGTGATTGGTGGTCTGTCCGCAGAGCCCTCCCTCTACGACGTTCTCTCCTATAGCTACTGCTATGTGGGCATCATGACCGGTATGACCGTCCAGTCCAAGTAAAGTACTGACGCTTTGGTTTTCTGTGTCACCTGATACCGAGGCATGATCTTTTGTGTGTGAAAAGTGTTTTCATGTGCTGTTGTTTGATGTGATTTTTTACTTTTGCATCCTGTTTTAACCGTTGTTCTCTCTTTGTCTCACTCTCTCCGCCTCATGTTCAATATTGTGTGAGTCCATATTCGTTTTTCACTAATAAGTTTGCTCCGACTGCTTAGTAACTCTTGTACTTTTCCTGCCTCTTTACTTATTCCACCACCCACCGCCTTTGTCCTCCTCCTCGCAAATCCGCCGTGTTCCTCCACCGTGCCGGCGGTGTTCATATGGTCTCCGTGTAATAATCCCCGCCATTCATTGTTTCTGTCAACGCTGTCCTCCCATCCCTGTACCTCATCTCCCTCCGTGTTGTCCTCCAAAGGGCCCTTCTTCCGCTTCCAAACCTATGTGGACTGGCTGGGGCAGCCCAAGCCCCGGGAACTGCCCGCCCTGGTCCCATGCTTACAGCGGCTGAAGCTGGTCCCCGTCTACGGAGCCCTGTTCCTGGCTGTCAACTCGGTGTTCCCCCTGGGCTACGTCCGCACGGACGACTTCCTCAACAACAACTTCTTCTTCAGGTAGCGGGGGGACGGAGAAGGTCGCCATGCTTGGCGCTGTGCTTGGTTAGATGCTTAGATCTGCTATTGTTAAGGCTATGTCACGCTCAAAGTAAAACTACATTCAGACGCGTGGGATTCAGGAACAAACGGGGTTAGTTCGTCATCGATACTCAAAGCTGCCTACATGTAAGTTGCAGACTTACTTAGTTTTTTTTTTTTTTTTTACACAAAACCAAACCGCTACACTATCCTCCTCCTACCCAGTGTTTGTGTTTGTCGAGGTGTCGCCAAGATTCCAAATGCATCTTATGCATCTTACACACCAGGGGGCGCTAGTCAGAGATGAATGACAGCTCGGGCGCTCGCTCTGCCCCCAGGTTGTTCTACATGACCGCGGTGTTCTTCGTGTTCCGGATGCGCTTCTACGCGGCGTGGTGCGGCGCGGAGGCGGGCTGCATCAGCGCCGGGCTGGGCTGCTACCCCGAGGGGGCCCAGTCCAAGCCCGGCGGGGGGCCCACCGTCGGCTACAGCCCGGACCCTGACGCGGCGGTGCGCTACGACTTCAAAACCATCCAGAACATCGACTGCTACAACACGGACTTCTGCGTGAAGGTCCGCCACGGCATGCGCTACTGGAACATGACGGTGCAGTGGTGGCTGCACCACTACATCTACCCCAACGCCCCCTTCAGGGCCTACACGCTCAGGTAGGCCACTACATCTACCCCAACGCCCCCTTCAGGGCCTACACGCTCAGGTAGGCCACTACATCTACCCCAACGCCCCCTT
>JAOPJK010000008.1:3236359-3254783 GCA_027123565.1 Phycis chesteri
GTGGGGTGACTTCAGAGTGGGGTGCCTTATTAAAAAGATTGCTGCTTTTAACACACACACACACACACACACACACACACACACACACACACACACACACACACGCACGCACACGTGTGAGATCACACACACACACAGATGCATGCACACTCATAGCCATGCTATTAATATTCCCACTCTCATTCTCCGTTTTTTCTCTCATATGTAAGGTGTCTTTTTTTAGACATTCCCTATTCTGCTAACTCACTTGCTGAGGCAGAAGGTGTTGCACTGCTGTCTGACAATCTCTAATCTCCATTTATATATACTGTATATACATAAATGCATACATATTTATTTGTACGTAGGGATTCCAAAGATACCCAAGCAGGACCTACACTTGGCGGAACTCATCGAAAAATCGAAACATTATTCTGAATGCAGCTCTTAAACTATGGTAGTAATAATCAGAAATAAGACTCCCATCTCATGCTGTTGTTATCGTCGCTCTGGTTCCCACGCACAACACAGGAGGTGGTCGCTCACGCTGCTAACACATCTTCTCCCTCCTCTCTTTCCTGTGCTCTGTTCTTCCTCTCCTCTGTCCCCACCTCTCAGGAGCCTGCAGCATCCCAACATCCTGCAGTGTTTGGGCCAGTGCAGCGAGAGTGTCCCCTTCCTCCTGGTTATGGAGTTCTGTCAGCTGGTAAGAGAGAGAAAATGAAGGGCATCCCATAATAGAATTGTCCAATGAAGCTCAGTAACACACGATAACGGCGAAGATATAATCGTCATCTTTGACTACATGCAGCAGATCCTCGCATCGAATGACTGTTGTGGGTTTTAGCATTTGAAGTCCTCTTGTTTCTATTGTGCAGGATGAGGGTTTTTTTTCCATCCTCTCAGCTTGGTTAAATGGCGACTGATTAAGAACAGCATGTTGTCTGACTGCCTAAGCCAATGCAGGGAACGACAATAACAATAACAATAACAACAGGGATAGGTTGGGCAAAGAACATGGACTTCCTTGCAAGGTAACACAGCAGGACGAGCTGATCAGCAAGCTTTTCTTGGTGTGACGACTTCTACGAATGCTACTTCCCATCCAGTTTCTTATTATATGTACAAGTCTCTTGTGATTATTAATCACATGCATCTAGAGGACATTCGGTGAATGCTTTTATTCCGAACGCCATGGTATACGACACCGCAAGTGCATAGATTCTTAGCATGCGTGTGTGTGTGTCCCCCCCCCCCCCTTTGGGATTTAAACCCCTAACTCTGGCAGTTTTAATGCCATGCTCTACCAGAGCTAGACAGGAACCAGTGTTGTGTCATTTATAAACCACAGTGAGCATAGTTATCCCATCTCAGCTTCCCCAGGTTTTTATATGGGCTTCCACCTGCCTCAGCTGCCAACTCGTTCTCAATTCTCCTACCGCCTCAGAGGACACTGGGAGCCAAACTCCCACTGAAAGACACTTCTTGTTTGGAGACGTAACACATATTCCCTCTGCGCATGGCATCCACTCAAAGATGGTGTGAGTCTGCAGAAAGGCAGGCACGCCAGATACCTTCTAGTCTGTGTCTGGGTGTAGGTGAAGGTCACCCAGCGGCTGTTCTATTCTTATCACCAGGGGGACCTGAAGAGATACTTGCGGGCCCAGAGAAAGTCAGATGGGATGACCCCTGACCTCTTGACCCGGGACCTCTTGACCCTTCAGCGAATGGCCTTTGAGATCACCTCCGGCTTGCTGCACCTTCATGAGAGCAACTACATCCACAGGTAGCTGAAGACATCTGCCCATTCATAATGTAACCCTAGGGTAATGGGTATTGCAGTTCAACCTGTTTTGAGACTTTTCTGTGTGTGCTTCTCTCTCTAGTGATCTGGCTCTGAGAAACTGCCTGCTGACGTCCAACCTCACAGTTAGAATAGGAGACTATGGCCTGTCACATAACCACTACAAGGTATGTGTGTGTTTGGTCCCTTCCAAGAGGGAACTGATGATTTTGGGTTTGATTTTGTAGTAGTGTAGATGTGGAAGTTATTTTCAGTTGCTGTTCTCTTGTCAATTGGTTCAATTTCAGACACAAAAAACACATGTTCAGCTAGTAATATATAAAAACATTGCAATATTGCAATATTGCAATATATATGCATATGCATATATTGGCAGATGCATATATTATAATAATAATAATTGCTGAATATTTATTGTTTTGCAGGATGACTATTACCTGACCCCAGACAAGCTGTGGATCCCATTACGTTGGATTGCCCCTGAACTGCTAGAGGAATATAGAGGATCTCTCATTGTTACAGACCAAACCAAGACCAGCAATGTGTGGTAGGTTTTAACAGGACCTCAGTACCCATGCACCACTTTAAATCATACACACATACACTATGGCTTCTCTAAAACCCTAAAGATTTAAAATACAAAAGGGAATATACTATTAATACTATTATATATTTTTAAAGGATATGTATATAAATGAAAAGTGTTTTTGCTTGAAGTACCTTTCTTCTCAATAATTCAGATATGCAGATAAATCTGATCAATATTTTGCTGTAAAATTGTAATCCCAACATGTTTCTTCAAAATATTGTAACTAAAATCAAATGAGCAGAATTGGCTTTTCTGAAAATATACTCAGTGTAAGTGCTGTCTCAGTTTGGAGGTATAATCGGCCAAGACATTTTCCTGAGTGGGAACAGCCTACGTACTTCTAAATCAGGATACACTATGTACATGAACTGAGGGGGTGAGTGATAACTCGTCTCATGTTTCATATCTCCCGTGTCTCATCCCTCTCTTCCTGGCGCAGGTCCCTGGGAGTTGTGATCTGGGAGCTGTTTGAGTTTGGCTCTCAGCCTCATAGACACCTCAGTGATGATGAGGTGCTCACCTTCGTCATCAGGGAGAGGCAGATCACCCTGGCCCAGCCCAGGCTCAAACTTTCCCATGCAGACTATTGGTCAGTAAGGCATCACCCACATCGATTGGCACATAGACTAATAAGACATGACTTGATTATATATGAATGAGATACCGCAGATAAATTATAGATGATAATTCAAATTATGCTAACGGCCTCGATAATTGAATCCCTGTCTTCCTCCTTGTATCACTTGCTCCTCCGCCAGGTATGAGATCATGCAGTCCTGCTGGCTGCCTCCATCTCAGCGTCCCTCCGTAGCAGAAGTCTTTCTCCTCCTCTCCTCCCTCCTGGCAGCTGAGCGAGGGATTGCCAGGGGCAGCGTTAGTGAGGAAGACGAAGAGGACGAGGAGTACAACGAGGGCAGCAGAGGGAGGAGAGGGGAGAGCGACGAGTCCTTTGAGAGACGCTGGGACTCCCTCCGTCCACCGGCCTTTCAGACCGCCGCAAACGAGCGGCAGAGAGACAGAGAGTATAGCAGAGAGAGAGACAGGGACAACTCCTACCCTCTACTGGACCCTGTGGGGAACTGCATCACCCCCTCCTCCTCTGAGCTGGATGACATTCTCACAGTCACCGAAACCAGCAAGGGCCTGAACTTTGAGTACTTCTGGGAGAAGGCCCATGCAAGACGGGGCTACAAACCTCTCCCTCCTCCCCAGTCCATCCCAACGTTGAATCACACCCACAGGCAGTCCCTGGACACTCCCACCGTTGTGCCGGTGATCAGCGCCCGCAGCCCCTCCCTGGCGAGTGAATACTACATCAGATTAGAGGAGCACACTCCTCAGGATAAGTCGCCGACTCTTAAGGGGAAACCGCCAGCGACCTTTGTTTCAGAAGCTATGTGCCCCGGAGACATGGAGCTGGTGGAGATCCGCAGTGGAATGCTGGGCAAGGAGCGGGTGCCGTATTCCTCTGACGGTAGAACCGTGGGCAGGAGCATCCAAACGGTTCGCTCCAGTGAGGTTCAGCTTCAGGTGCCCAACACGGGAGTGGCAGAATTCCGGGACACGTCATGCCGGGTGACCGACTTCTCCGTGGTTGACCTCGGTGATGACGAGGAGGAGGACAAGAAGCGTGCGGGTGAGGGGAACAAATACTCATCCAATAGTTCCCAAGCCCCGGTTCTTCCTCCAAAGCCACGTTCCATGTCCATGTCCTCGGCTGGCCACCTGCACTCACGCCCCCTCCCTGCCCCTCCGCTGGGATACCATAGAGGGCTGCCTCATTACACCCTCGGTGGAAGAGTGGAGACGGACCCACATCATATGGGCAGCTGCCCACCATCCACATTTGACCACCTGGGACTCCATCGTTCGCGCCAGGCTCTACCCCCATCGCCATCCCTCTCCCCGTCCCTGCCCCCGTCAAGCCATCCTATTTACCCCGCACCTCCGATGTGTCCCCCCCCTCTGCCTCCCCACAGCAAGCCTGCGAGAGGGTACCCCAGTTACAACATGCCGGACACATACTCCCGATACAGCCGCACACACATCCACACTCAAAGAGACCCGCTATCCTGTGAAGATCCCGACCGGGAGGAAGGCACGAGGCGCGCATCGTCGTTGCGCAACTCAAAGGAGCACTCCCATTCCCGTAAAAAAGACTTTGATTCCCCCGTACGGAGGGTGAACCCCTTGCGACCTGTCTACCGCAACTTACCTCGCACCCAAATCACGAATCCGCAGGATGAGGGGCGTTCATCCTCGTCCAGTCCCACCTACTCGGATGAGGACGACTCCCCCTTCATGTCCCCTGTGAAAATGGGCGACGGCACCACCATCGCCCACTCTAGCCTGTCTGAGGATGCAGACCCAGCCACCGCAGAACTCTTCTCCCGGGGGATGAGGCGGACCCAGTCCCGCCTGGCTACGCTCCTTCCTACCATTTGGAAGGAGGATGCCGAACTGCAGGCGGAGAGCGTGACTGCCGCACGGAAATCACCCCTGCATCTTTTTCTGACGGAGATATCAAGCTCAACAGAGTCCGGCGATGCCAAGCAGGAAACTGGCAAGGCCGCCTGGGAAGAAGAGAAGCCGGAGAAAAAGGGGGAGGAAAGGTGGGGGAACTATATTTTTCCAAACCGAGGGATGCGCAGATCCCAGTCCCTGGTGACAGAGCTGGGCTCGGCCGAACGCTCATGGGGGACCAATAGGCACAGTGACAGGATTGGCCCAGAGGGGAAATGTACAGTCACAGAGGAGTCTTTTCAAAGGGAACTTTTTCTGACGGAAATTGACACACAGAATATAGACCAAGATACGCATGATGAGTTAGAACAAGACCCTGTGAAATACCTCCATCCAGGAGTGTCCAGATTGCGGCCCTACGTCTGCGCCCCAGGTCTTCCCTCCTACAGCGAGGCTGAAGAGGCCTACTCTAAGGGTATACGGAGGTCCCGCTCGCTCCTCGCTGAGATGACCACTGTTGGGCAGCAGTCAGAGCTCCAAGACCATGAGAATGAGCCCCGGAGGATGGAGATGACCAGGGAAGAGTTCCTGAAGGAGATCCAATCGGCCGAAACCTTCTTGACAGAAATCATTTCTCGACAAAAAGTTACTACTGAAAAGAAAGATGAGGACTCGGCCTATTCTCCCACCCCAATGTCCCCTGAATATGAGTCCATATGCATCGACCCCGACTCTTCCCAGACCATCCGGTTTCAATCGGAGAGCTCAGTACAAGCATCAAACAAGGGAAAGGATGAAACACAAAAGGAGGCCATCTACGCTCAAGTGACCAAACGGGCTAAGAAAAGCGAGATTAAGGTTACAATCAGACCTGAGATCCCAATCCTTCACATAGGCCCAAATAAGCAGCCTGTTACACAGACAGACCCAGAAACACACGACTCAGAGACAGGTGGAGCAACTGTTGATACTTTGTCACATACAGAACATCTATGCCAACAAGGTGGGCTCTTGTTTTCAGAGAAAATGCCAAAAAATGGCCTATTGTTCAGCCAACCATGCGATAAAGAGGAAAATGAGTCTTCAGACAGGCCAGCCTTACCTGCCAGAGGAGAACAGAGAGATGGAGAGATGACAGTAAAATCTCACAAGGAGCCCACTAGACTGCAGTGTGAAAACAAAACAGACTTTTTACATGAGCCTGACAACCAAGATGAAAAGACAGTAAGTAATGGTGATATTATGAAGGATGATCCACCAACCAGCAGTGCTGTCATAAAAGGCGACGGTTTGCAAAATAATGATTTTGATGTGGCAGTATGCCAAAAAGACGAAGGACCTGCCATTCAGTCCAATCTAGCTAAGATTCTTGGTACTGGAAACAATGTTGAAAGCTATCTGAATACCCAACAGAATGAGGAGAGTAGTCCAGCTGAACACAGTCATGCTGCTCCAACCATGCCAGACTGGGATCAATCCTCAGATAACTCTCTCATGACCCCTACTGACTCGGTCCTGTCCCCTATGACCTCCAGCTCGGCCGACTGCCTCACCCCCAGCGACTCTTGGCTTGGGGGAGGCGGAAGCGGAGGGTGGAGAGCTTTGGGAAGCGAAACGCCTCATCGGGATTCGGCCTATTTCTCTGACAGCGATTGGGAGGGCGAGGGCCTGAGCAGGAGGGTCGCCGAAGGACTAGTGCCCTCAAGGCCTGGCAGCGGTCGAGGGGGCGATCGAGGGATGCTGACAGGAATAGAGGAGAAGACTGAGGAAGAGGGAGAGACCGGGGGAAAGAGTCCCCGCAAACCGAGTGTTGCAGCTTCAGATAGAAAATCTCAAGTTGAGGGCTGGGACACGATACGGATATCAGAGAGTGAGAAGGTTTCTTACCAAAAGGCTCCTGAAAATGATGTGTGCTACGTTGATCATGAGGAGAATATTCACAATAGCAGGCCAGAGTTTGCCCAGAGCGATGATTCTGGCACATTCCAGAATGAGAATGAGACGAATATGAAGGGCTTCAGCAACTTAACAATGCAGTCAAATTATTCCCAGTCCAAGGGTAGCGTTGAATTCATTGCTAAGATGTTCTCCAACTTGGAGGATGAGCCTGGGCTCTCATATGGGGACACAGCTCAGGTAGATAAGCATTACACAGATGGCATTGTCTCTCACATGCAGATAACAGATTGCAAACATCCGGATTCCACAAAGGAAGACTTACACCCGATGAACATCACAGAGACAAATAGTTTTGACGAGAGTGGTTCTGGCAGTCAGTCAAAGGATAGTATGTCAGCATCCGACATTCAAGAGTGTGCAATAATTACTCATGCAGATATTGATTCTTCTGCACATGACACCCCCTGTTCTGGAAACAGCAGTGCTGAATCCATGACGCCATCTCATTTTGACCAGCATGAATCTCGACTGTCTCGGTTCTATGGCATCCAAACCAGTAATACGCCACTCAAAGATGACAGCTCCACACCATTGGATGCCAACAATAGGAAGTGTGGAGAGGATACAATAAGCCCTCGAGCAGGTACGTTTTGGCCCGAGGGAGGTGAGGAAGAGGCTGAGGACCATGAAGAAAGCCCTGGCCTTGAGCTCCAGAACACAGATGCCAATGAGCTAGGCCTGAGGAACCTGTGCTATTCGGCGAATGGCGAGGGCTCTATCGATGGAGCAAAGACGGAGACAGAGAACCAGCTGGCTGCCGGGGAGCTGAGTAACGCCAAGAGGGAGAAGTCCCCCCAGAGAGCTGAAGTAACGCAAGATCAGAAAGCAGTTGTTCCTGTTAAAGATATGACTAAAGACTCCCCCGAGGGTCTGGAGCAGAAAAGGAAAGAGCTATGGAACACTCTGGATGAGGAGGAGGGGAGAACGTGTCGAGCGGTTATCACAGGAGAGCTCGACTGTCACCGCTTCACACAAAGCGACTTACACCTGTGGCCTGCAGAAAATGACCAATGGGCATCTCCAGAAAACAGGAGACAGGATGTGGAGCTGAGGTCAGAATTCTTCTCAGGGTTTGGTGGCAAGGCCTGGGAGGTGGGAGAGAGGCTTGTGGTTGGCAGAGAGTTCTGGGAGACCGAGGAGAACGACGAACTTGCTGGAAGTGAACCTCACCCAGCTGCCCTGGAGGGCATTGAGGAAACCAGTAATGTTGAGAGACAGGGACTGACCGACAGCCTGGAACTTCACGCTTCAATAGTCAGCGACTGTCATCAGGCAGATCAGGTTTTGGACATACAGCAAGATGAAAATATTGAAAGTCTAGAGGACATTGATGATTCCAGCATAGATATGATCACAGTGATCGAAGTGGAGAATGTGGAAATCCCAGAGCAAGAGGTATTGGAAGATGCTGAAAACCAAACCACACCAGCATTAGATATGGTCAAGATCAGCGAAGCACAGCTAGCATTTTCAGAAGAAGAGAATCAGAATTTTAACAGGTGGCCTTCAAATCAACAGTCAAATGAAGTTATTGAAATAGACATGTGTTGCTATTCAGAGAACCATTCCACCAACACATTTGAGAATGTTAGTCCAAATGTGTCTATTTGTGTTACTGAGGCTCCACCGGTTGTCATTTCAAGTCTGGATAATCTTGAACCAGCAATCGACACTAAAAGTGACCTCAGTCCACCGCTTGCAGACCATGACATTGAAACGAAAATTATAATTACTTTAGATTCAAATGGTGTAGCCTTTGAACCAGACCCTTTACCCACTACCAGTGATGATGCTTTGCCTGTGCGGGGGGTCATGGAGCCTTCCTATTCCCAGGTGGACAATTTCAGTTCTTTGGATTTTCCTAGTCCTCCACCCAGCATAGACTTGGACGTACAAGATGACAAATTGGAGAGTTTAGATGACTCATTTCCTAGTCCGCCGCCGTCTGTCACCGAGGGAGAAGAGCTTATTAGTCACATGGATCTGGAGGACTTCATTGCCAGCCCAGAGACAAAGAAATGCAATGCCCTTTCTGGCATTGCAGATGACTCTCCGATAGAGTCACTCACTGACACAACTGCTTCAACTCAAAGCAAAGGCATCTCAGCTAACCTAAATCTCTCCCCTGTACGTATTACAATACAAAGTGAAAGTGGAGTCACAACTGATTTAGGAAGCCATTATGAACAAAATAACCAATTGCAGAAAACCTCAACCTCCTCCATGTGTCAACAACAACAACAACCTTCCCTGAACTCTCTCCCAGAACTGCTAATCTCTGAATGGAGGGATTTGGACGAAGAGCCTCTGGAGGACTTCGAGAAGCTGGAGCAACTGTGCCGCATATCTGGGGATGAGGAAGACTTCCTGGGGAACCTGGAGCTCCTGGAGTCTTTGAAGAAAACACCGGAGCAGAAGGACAACTGTGATGAGGACCACCACAATGAGGAGACCAGGTCTGACAGTCCAACAGAAGAGCACTCAGAGAACGCGGCGGAGTCTGCAGCCTTCGCGGACCAGGAGGGCAGAGCCAAGCTGACATCTCCAGAGGAGAGGTCTGACACACAGAGCCCAGTATCAGGCCTTCCCTCGGGTCATCCACCTGATGTCAAGGACCAGGGTTCTCTCTCCAAGATGCCCACCAAGAACGGCCTCATGATGCAGGTTAGGAGAGAGCACCACAGATGTTTCAAAGTGCATGGTTGTATTGTATGTTCATGACTTAAGCATGCACTGTTTATATTATCTTTATTCTTGTTAGTCTTATCGTTAATCTATTATTTTCTATTATATATCTATTATTTTGACAGTGGAATGCTGTAAACCGTTGGTTTGTTTAAACATGCTCTTTTCCTACAGGTTTGCGAGGAAAGGTTACAGTTCTCCTTGAGTGAAAATGTCCAAGCCAATGTGCTGTGGGGGTCTGCTATGGAAGAGACTGTTACCCTGCGACCATGGGGGGCACAGAACAAAGATGACAGTGTGGAGTCGGTCGATGTGGAAGACAAACACGCAGACAGCAGGTGAAAGACATCTTTTGTTTAGTAAAGTAGAAATAAAGGACAACCTCATTCATATTCATATTTTAACCTATTTTCATTCCCGACTGTTTGCTTTCCTGCGCTGAAGCCAAGAGGAGCCGGCGGCTGCCCAAGTCCTCGGCCCCAGCAGTGACTCTGAGCACAAGAGTGAATCGCTGCCTGCGATCCAACAGCACAAGGCGACATCCCTGCCGCCTGTAGGAAACCAGGCGATGAAAGGTACCTTCACGTTAGATTCAAATTTGGGTTTTCATTTGTATTATTATTATTGCATGTAAAGCGGGAAGATGAACAAACGAGCATATTTACAGATTTTCCATATTTCAGCTACAGTTGCCATAGGGCTGGGTTGGTCAGACACAATCTAGCACTATCTGTCCTTAGATTTGATTAAACAGAGCTCCACCGCCATGCCTCACTAACCCAACACCTCAGTCAGTGGTCGTCACCTATAAAACACCTGTTTTCCCTTCCCAGCCAAGCTGGCTCGGCTGTCTCTTGCTCTCCCGCCCCTGACGCTCACCCTCCCCGTCACCACGGGTGGCAAAGGAGGATTTGGGGAGGGAGGCCTCAGTGGCCGGCTGGGGCGGAGGAGGGGCCTCTCGCCAGGGAGTGACCCAGAGGAGGAGGAGGAGGAGGAGCAGGAGGACGAAGCCTCCAGAAGGGTGATCGTCATCACTGAAACGGACGTGGACAAGCGCGTGGGCCTCAGGAGTCTGCTGAAGTCCCCCAAGGAACCGATGGACAAGGAGAAGTACAGAGGGAGAAATGTGTCCTTCTTTGATGATGTCACAGTCTATCTCTTCGATCAGGTATTTTGAATTTCGCTGAAGTCGTTTCGTTTGAATTTCAGAATTGACAGCTCAGGACTGGAGGTAAACATGACCTGACACTTTGTTGTTGTTATTGGGCAACAGGAAACTCCAACTAATGAGTTGAGCAGCTCCACACCCAGTCCAACGCCGGCTTCTGGTAAAAGCACCAAGTTTGATCTACATGGTACGTATTCACAAAACATGACCCACATCATGAGGTTTTGGATTACAAATGTAATTTGTAAAGAGTAATATAAGTTGGTATACCTTTTGTGTATTGAGTCACTATTCAGAGCCTGAATGGCTGCTAAAACGCTGACATAACTGAAATAACCATGCACTGAAGTCAATCAGGCACGACTGTAGCTCAGTGGATAGAGCGTGTCGTCCACCATCCGCGAGGTTGGGGGTTCAATACCCACCTCCACATGTCAAAGTGTCCTTGAGCAAGACACTGAATCCCAAGTTGCTCCTGTGGCGCTGTATATGGCTGCCCACTGCTCCTATAGGATGGGTCGTATGCAGAGGACAAATCTCACTCCCGTATGTAAACACTGAGAATGAATGAGAAGAAAGGTCCTGATTCTTTTAATGTGCCCTCTCTCAAAATATACTGTCAGAATTTATCATCTGTTATCGCCCTCTCCCGCTCAGAGAGAGAGCGAGCGCTGTGTGTGTGAGTGGGTGAGTGAAGAAGAGTCTACACTCACCCACACGTACGCCCACTGCTCGGAACATAAATCCTCTGTGTTTTCCCTTGTCTTCCCTTTGTTTTCACACAGACAACGTTAAGAGGTGGGTAGTAACTTTGAAGACTTTGAAGACTTTGGAAGATTTTCATTTAAATAAATGTCAGTTCAGTCACTATCTATCGCCTCATGAGCTAACACAGTGGTGATTGATCCTATGGCCCACTCACGAAAGCCCTTATTAAGCCAGTACTATGAATGTTACAAACTGGGTGTTGGTGGCGACATTCCCGCTGTGCATTCAAATCACAAACGGTGCAGTTGGCGATGCGTTTTCCACCACCCAGCAGTGGTCGTTTCACCAGAGAGGCTATGTCGGAGCTACCGCAACGCACTCTCTAGTGTGTAGCGGCACTCTGTTTCACCATGGGTGCCACCAAAGAGAACAAAACAGAGATCTTTGAAATTACCCCTTTAAGCGACTTTTTTAATACATTATTAGAAAAGTAATAAACAACATTTTCACTTTTACTCAAGTCTATTTGTGAATAGAAATTTTTATTCAATTTATATTCAGCTACCTTACGCTTAAGGTGTGTTTATTCAACGCACGTTTAGTTTGTTCTCTCAGAGAGACTTCAGCCAAACAGACGTACTGGTCTTTGCCATGGCTCTGTCACAGCCCCGCAGAACTCACTAATCAAACTCACTAATCACAATACATCTGCTTCCTGTGTCATTTGCTGGAGTAAGCTTAGTAACTGTTGGCGGTTCTCTTTCCAGGTGGTTCTAGGACTAATGTTTACCCTTCTCCCTGTCAGCCCATGAACTGCAATTATCTATTAAATACAAGCCCTCCAATGTCATGATGACTCCAAGGCATCCACAGAGAGTACCCGAGCAAAAGAGAGAGAGAGAGAGCGAGAATGAGAGAGAGAGAGAGAGAGAGAGAGAGAGAGAGAGAGAGAGAGAGAGTCGCCGACAGAAATAGAGAGAGGAATAGAGAGAGAGATGAAGAAACAGAGCTAGAGAGAGAGACAGAGCGAGACAGAGAGAGCGGGAGAAAGAGAGAGATTTTCCTTATCAAGTATCAACGATTCAATTCATAATTTTGTGTGTTTTTTTTTTTTTAAGGGATAGGATTCAGGCCATATTTGAATAAGCACATGGCTATTTTATACTGCAACAACGAATCAGATGGTATGATGTAACTCTTCACTTTAGCAAACTTTTCTCTTTGACCTTCCACTCACACTCAAGTAATGATCTGGACCACTTCCTTCTGACCACGTCATCTTTTTTCGTGTGAAAGTACCGGGGCGTCTACCTGAGTGCAGTCTGTGGCTGACCTCTGACCTGTGGCTGGCCGTGTGTGTCTCCATCAGGGTCCGGCGCCAAGAGCAAAGAATCCAAAAGGAAAGACGAGCTGCCGGTCAAGGCGAGGTCACCGGTCGGGGCCAACCCAGTGATGGCGTCACGCTTCACGGTCAGCCCCGCCAACGACCCCCACATGGTGGGGTAAACCTTCAGAGCTGAACCCCCCCCCCCACCCCCCGAGACTGGCCTGCCAAACTACCCCACCCCACAGCCATTTTCTCAGAGGCTATTTTTTTATTGAATAGGCAATGGAAAGAAAAGAATAAAGACTCCCGTTCTAGACGCTGACCACATTCTAGATTTTGCCAGCTGCAGGATTTTGTATGACTAGGGTCGGTGAGCTCCTCCCTGCCACTGTTTTCTGGAGTTTAGTCCTAGTCTTTGGCTGATGAAGGTCTGATAAGAGGCGAAGGCGGTGTTCCTAGAAGAAGGGGAGCCTGGAGCTTTGTAAAATCTCAAAACAGATTTGACGGCTATGCAATGGGAGTCTTACTGTGTACCAGCTTACCTTCTCCTTTTCTGCTTCATTTTGCTGTATTTTACCCCCCCCCCCCCAGATGTGCAGGTAAAGCACTTTCTTGAGTCATCTTATCTGTGTATTTAAATGCTTGGACTAAATTTTTCTCTTTATAAAAACAAAAAAAGATTTTTAATTGCAGTCAGTCAGTTATTCTTGTAGCCAGCAGTTGGGTAAATCATGTNNNCTCCTTTACCGAAAGGATACTCACTTAAACATTTGTACAAATATCATAACAAGTGTATGAAATATCCGTTTAGAGCTCTCTTAAGTTTAGATGTATTCTTAAGCTGCACGGAAAATTTTTATTATTTTCTTCTTTTTATTACTTACAATTTGGAAGGTATGTATATTACTTGCTTATTATTTTTATGTACCTGGTAATTAACAGAAGCAAATTGTTTAATAAACAAGTGCATTATTATTATTTATTTATGTATTTATTAATGTATTTATTAATTTATAAATGTATTTGCGCTTGGTTCCAATCATTTGAATTCACATATTCGTTTAGGACAGAGTGAGTCAATGTTTTACTTTTTTTTTGTTCTTTACAAATGAATTACTATTTTCCCTATTTGCTAAAAAGTATTTTGCATAATTCCATCTGTTAAAATGCCATTCTGTATGAAAATATGTCCTGTAATGTCTTATTTTATTTAACGTCAATGGATTTCTAGCTGTCTTGTCATTATTTTACTTTGTTCAATGAAAATGTATGTAGCTTAGCATGAAAAAGGATGTCATTCATTAGTAAATAACTCCCATTTGTTGGTGTATCTGTTCATTTTTCTCATTTTGTACTAATAACCATCCATCTTGCCGTCAACAACCAACTAGTCCCTTTGTTTAGTCTGTTATAATGTTGGTTTAAACCTGTATTGTTTAAGAATGGTTTTCAAGGGATACTGTATAAACAAGGGTAAATAAAAACTTAAAACTGTGAAACAGTCCAGTCCATACATACGAATGATTGATATTTAATTTAATTATTTAATAACAAAAGTATTAGCTGTGTTAATCAAACAAACCTGTAGGTGGCGG
Source organism: Phycis chesteri (assembly GCA_027123565.1). Taxonomy (NCBI): domain Eukaryota; kingdom Metazoa; phylum Chordata; class Actinopteri; order Gadiformes; family Phycidae; genus Phycis; species Phycis chesteri. The sequence continues at coordinate 3,250,637 of JAOPJK010000008.1, forward strand.
TACAACTTTAAAAGCAGTGTGCAATGCGGTATCTACCAAAGAAGAAGACAAAACTACAACGTAATCAGCCCGCGACAGACGACACAACGCCGAACAAGAAATACGTTTGAATTACAATCGATATAGTTTTGCCTGGACACTTGCCTCACCCTACGTACTGTAAACGGGGGTTGGTTTGCATTTTGCATCATAACCTCCCAAGGTAAGACATTCATAGATAGACGCCGTCATCAAAGCAAGTCAATGTGCAGCCAGTCAAGTCAATCGACTGTTGTCGGTTAATATCAATATCGGTCTATGGTAAACATGTGTTGTGCAACTAACTTTGTAAACTGTTAAACAAGTTTTTTTGTTTGTCCATTCTATTTTATCTTGGCTACATCTACGATATTAACTCTTGCATTATGTTTGACTAGCATTTTACACAGTATTATTCTGTGTTTGTGTGCGAATAAACTATGTAAGCTCACTTTGTTTGCTGCCTTCCACTGTCCTCAGATGTCTCTGGCAGACGAGCTACTAGCGGATCTTGAGGAGGCTGGGGAGGAAGGCGAAGACGACCTCTATGGAGGAACTGAAGAGGGGGATAGTGATGGCGAGGGTCCAGATGGCAAAGCCGAAGGCATGTTGGAAGACATCCCGGAGGAGATGGAGCTGGACTACAGTGGAACCGAAAGTGTAACATCCATCGCAAAACTCAGAGACAGCAAACAGGTGAGTTGGGAGAATGACAAAAGTCAAGGACAAAATATTGGACCAATTGGTATTGGACCAAATATTGGACAAGCGATTGCCATTGTAGCCACATAGATGTACTCATTGTTGTGGTCGTCCAATTACTTAGTCCCTACGTTAACTTTGAGCCAACCTTGTCCTCACAATGTCTGGGAGTACAGTGTAAGCCACATAGCGCTTAAACCTTTTGTGAAATAATCGTACAGGCGAATGTGCAGCCTCTTAATCACATCACTGAAAGTAGCGCTGAAATATTGGGGAGGTCAAATAATCTGTCTTTGAAGATTGGTTAGGACACGTCGGTCGCCCTGGTTAAGCTTGCAGTAATGTTTGATGATGCAGTAACACTTGGATATGTTTTTCAGTTTTCAGAAATCATGGACAAAATCAAAATATATGTTGGAAAGCAACGTAAAAACTCAGAAGGTAAGTGCATTTGCCAAGCTTTTGACTTTTTTTTTTTTCTATTGGTGGTACAATACCATTTTCTAATTGTGGTTTTATTGTGTCTGGTGTTTGTTTGTTTTTTTAGTCTCTGGTCCAGTGGAGTCGGACCCAGAATACAGACTGATCGTTGCCGCCAATAACCTCACAGTCGAGATTGAAAATGAGCTGAGTGAGTCTGTTGGAACAGCGTGTTTGGCAGTGTCTAAAAATATCTATTTGTAGGTGAGATTTGTATTATCCTAGATCCAAGCTTATTTTGAGTCTCTTGTTTCCTTTTAAGACATCATTCACAAGTTTACGCGTGACAAATACTCAAAGAGGTTTCCAGAGCTGGAGTCACTTGTGCCAACCTCTCTGGATTACATCCGCACAGTCAAAGTAAGTGTGATGCCGCCTGCCAAATCTTCAGTGGCTACTTAAGATAATGTGTTTTTTAAATGAGGTAGTGTAGTATAATTTATCACAGTAGTGTTGACATTTCCCTGTTAAGATGTACCATCAGGAGTGTCCTGAAGCAATAAAGAATACACGTACCGAGCTCTTATTCTGTGTCGTCTCTGAACCATTGGAGCAGCTTCCAGACCCCGATAATGTTTCAACATGGTTCTGCAGGCCCAAATGGGCCATCACAGATACCCGAATACACTACACTAATGATGCCTGACAAATTTGAAAGGGGCCATAATCAAATGTTTCTAATGTATTTCCAGTCTGGGATCATTGAAGTACCATGTCCTGTGTCCTGTGTAGGAACTGGGGAACAATCTGGACAAGTGCAAGAACAACGAGAATTTGCAGCAGATCCTCACTAACGCCACGATCATGGTGGTCAGCGTCACAGCGTCTACTACACAGGGGTGAGGTGTCAACCACAGATTATTCGCCTGTCCGTGTGCTTATTTTATTCAATCTCCTAAGGCAACAACCCATTGAACTGATCCGTGGTCAGGGGACGATTCAAATCAAACGTTGTTGTTCACTGCCAACTAAATCTATTATGTCGTCATGTAGGACTATGCTTGGCGACGATGAGTTGAAGAAATTGGAGGAGGCCTGTGACATGGCACTGGAATTAAACCAATCCAAACACCAGATCTACGAGTACGTAGAATCCAGGATGTCCTTCATTGCTCCTAATCTGTCCATCATCGTAGGAGCGTCGACGGCCGCCAAGATCATGGGTGAGTCGCAGAGCCGCGGGGCTCACGGGAACAACCAGGCCGTCCAAATGAGTCGTGCATGAACTAATGCCGTGCGCGGGTTGGTCTGGCTGACAATGCCTTGACAGCGACTTTTTTTTTTTTTTTTTTTTAACTCCAGGTATTGCTGGAGGCCTGACTAACCTGGCGAAGATGCCGGCCTGCAACCTCATGCTGTTGGGCGCACAGAGGAGAACCTTGTCGGGCTTCAGCAGCACCTCCCTGCTGCCCCACACGGGCTACATCTACCACTGTGATGTGGTGCAGTCGCTGCCCCCTGTGAGTACGCGTGTGTTGCTGCTGATGCAGCTGTTGGCTAGCCTTGTGTTTTTGTTTATTTTAAAAAATAATAATTTTTGTGTTTCAATCCAAGGTTGCAGCTCATTGGCTAACGTACGTACGTGGTTGTATCTCTTGTTCTTGTTTTCTTTCCTTTCTGAAGGACCTGAGGAGGAAAGCTGCCCGCCTGGTGGCCTCAAAGTGCACCCTGGCCGCCCGAGTGGACAGCTTCCACGAGAGCGCTGTGGGAAAGGTAACGGCCGGGCGTCACCCGTCAGCGAGCGTTGTTGGATGCAGGTGTGAGGTGATCTCATGCTGCGTCGCTCTTCCCCTTGCGGTCTCTGAAGGTGGGCTATGACCTCAAGGAGGAGATTGAGAGGAAGTTTGACAAGTGGCAGGAGCCCCCCCCGGTGAAGCAGGTCAAGCCCCTGCCAGCCCCACTGGATGGACAGAGGAAAAAGAGAGGTGGAAGGAGGTGAAGAGCCCACTACACACAAAGCGATGCCACGGTACACAAAGCGAGCAGTCGAGGACGACGGCGCGGCCAACGGGACTGAAGGGTTTGCTCTTGTGCAGGTACCGTAAGATGAAGGAGCGCCTGGGCCTGACGGAGATCAGGAAACACGCCAACAGGATGACCTTTGCAGAGGTGAGCAGCAGCCGTCTTAAATTCGTCTTCTTTTTTTTTCTCTCCCCCTAATCAACTACTTCATAGTTTTTCTGCGGTGAATATAAAAGGAAACTACTGGTGGATGACTATAGGATGAGCTAGCCTTATAAGCTAGCCTTACTATAAGCTAGCCTTACTTCCTACACTCAAACACTTTTCCACTTTTCAACATGTGGCTAAAACTCACTAAAGTTGACTGGTAGAGTAGGTGGTTGTTTCTGTCTTTTGTTGAACATCATGAGGTATTGTTCCCCTGAGTGTTTTAGGTGCACATGGGAATGGCCCTGCTATCAGCCATGGTGCAGAATGGCCTTATGGTCTTCCTGCAAACCAATGGCACATGAGAACAAACAACACAAAACCTTTCTGTCTGGCTGCTGATGAGCTGTTGATGAGCTGTCTGTGTGTGTGTGTAGATTGAAGACGATGCCTACCAGGAGGACCTGGGCTTCAGCCTGGGTCAGCTTGGCAAGAGTGGCAGTGGGCGAGTCAGGCAGGCTCAAGTCAACGAGGCCACCAAGGCCAGGATCTCCAAATCCCTCCAGGTAAACGCCTCCGCCGCCCCTGACGTCCAACACCGCCGGTCAGGCCGGCTCACGTTGAGTCAAAGGTGCCGGCGAAATAGTTTGCTTATCAGACGTGCAGTATAACGCGGTCAGTGAAACAGAGCGTGACATGGCAAGGCACTATGCATTGCGAAGACACACAGTAGTCAGAATAACACAAAAATAAAGGAAACGCTGATGCACACACACACACACACACACACACACACACACACACACACACACACACACACACACACACACACACACAC
>JAOPJK010000008.1:3306438-3329252 GCA_027123565.1 Phycis chesteri
CCCCCCCCCCCCCCCCCCCCCCACACTCCCTCCACGTAATATCTCAAGGCCATGCCATTTCTCCCACTTCTTGTGGTAATCTGACCCCAATCTGTGCAATGACGCATTCCTTTCATCCAATTTTCAAATGTCCTGTTAATCCCCCTGCAGACTCCACATGTGGCGTGACACGAGGAGCGATCCCTTTTCACCAAAGCCCTGGCATGCAGTGGCGGCGGCCGACGTTCAGGGCTTATATCAAAATGTCCACGTTGTCCAGAAGGCTCTCTCTGGCGGACGGCAACAGAGATGACTAATGCAGGAGAGCGGCAGCGTTGGGTCAACGAGCTCGACCAATCAGAATCTGGTAATCCTTTCCTCAGAGTTACCGACAATGAGACGGGCCATGGACGGATGAACCTTTGGAAGATAAAGAGAAATATACATTAAAAAAACAAAAACAAAAAAAAAACACTGGCAGGCCTAACAGCAGGTGATTAACAACACAACATATGGGGAAAAGCTCTGAACTACAACTGTGATTCAAGCACACGGGGAGCTTGAAGCAGCTGTCGTCTCCACACTGACCTGTGCTTGAAGAGGCCCATAGGGCACCAGCTCTCCATCCACAGTCAGAGTTCCCCGCGTGGACAGGGGCTGCAGTCTGAAGGCCCTGCAGGACACGTGGCTCACGTACGGCGAGCTCAGGGAGTGGTGGGTTCCTCTTTCCATGGCGAAGAACAGCCGGAGCAACGTGGCTCTGGAGATCCCTGCCCGCACAAAAGTCAGGTGGATGAGCCCGTCGTCAAACCTGGCCTGTGGGGCGGCGTGGAGGTCGGCGCCCAGGTGTGACTGGTAGAGGGCCAGAACCAGGACAAAGTCTCCCTCGATGGTGACCCAGTCCCTGGTGGGGAGCGGCTGGTCCAGAGGGGGCAGCAGGTCGTCCCGCGGGGGGTTGAAAGGCGAGGCGAATGGACGTTTCTTCAAGGATCCGGCCGGATCGGCGATGTCGAAGTTGAAGGAGGAGGACGGCATGCGGAAGGAGGGCGAGGGGGAGGTGGAGCCCGGGGTGTTGGGACGAGGGACCAGATAGGACGAGGCGTGGGGGGAGGCGCAGGAGGGAGAGGACGGCGGCGTCGGGGAGAGAGAAAGCGACAGGGAGGGGAGTTTGGGAGGCAGGGAGTTTGAGTGGGAGTGCTGGAGGAGGGAGAGGGGTCTCGGCCGGGCGACATTTTGATTGAGGTCCAGGGGCTTGGGCTTGTAGGAGAAAGGAGAGTGGCGGAACGGAGAGGAGATAGTCAGAGATCGTTCACGGGTGTCCAGCGGGTACGGGTCTCTTTGGAAGTAAGTGCCGTTCAGGTCCATCTCCTCCACCCCGTACGACGGGCTGGACTCCGGCTCGGCCTGCCGATTGAGGGTTGACTGGTTGAACAGGGTGTTTGCTATCTGGCTGGACGGTGCAGAGTTCTTCCTTAGCGTCTGTCTGGCCTCCTGCAGGAAGCAAGCCTCTACCTCCTCGTCCGCGTCGGGCCCGCGGCTCTCCCCCGGCTCCCGGCCTTGCGGCGCCCGCTCCCCCTCCGCAGAGCTGCCACCGCCCTCTCCTTCCCTCCCCCGCTCGTCCTCCTCCATCTCGCTGGAGTCCTGCTCCGCGCCCTCCCCGTCTTCCCTCTCCTCCTCGGTCACCGCTCCCCCGACCGGGACGCGCTGGTCCTCGGGCGACGCGTGGTTCGCCCCGGGACCCTTCTCCTCTCCCTCCATCTCCCGCTCTCTGTCCTCCGCCAGGCTGCTGGCCCTCACCACCCCCGTCCCACCGCCCCTGGCCCGCTGCCGTCTCATCTCCCTCTCCCGCTGCCTCTCCATCTCCCGCTCGCCGTCGCCCCTGCGGAGGCTCCTCTGCTCGCTGATGCCCATGTCGGAGGAGGTGCGGTGGATGGGGGGCTTGCAGAAGCCCTCCAGGCCCTCGGTGATGCTCCGGGAGAGGGGTCTCCGAGGAGGCGGCGGGGTGCGGTCCGGAGAGTGGGTGACGATGGACGGAGGGAGGTAGGAGAGTCGCCCTTTGTAGGACCGCAGGGACGCTATGCGCACCAGGGTGCCCAGGGTGAAGCGAGCCGAGCCCAGGCCACGGTACCTGACGCAGGAAGGAAGGAGAGGGTGAGGGTGGTTTTTAAGCGGTCGGTCACAAACACGGTGGAACATCTGAGAACATGTGGTAGTTTCACTTCGAAAATAGAAACAAACACACACCTCTCACTCTCTATGTCCACATCGGACACAAAGCCCCATGCAACGGACAGGAAAGAGAACAGTCTTCTGGGACTGGCACTGCGGCCATTGTGCGAGGGTCCAGGGCTGGTTGTCACGGATACCAAGTCCATGGGTCGCACCCCACCCCGACAGAGCAGAAAGCAGCAATTGAGTAGGAGGGGCTCCCTAAGGCACATGTCATACCTGTGGGAGGGACAGTCAACAACAATGCAACTTAATGCCACTTCCTGTGAGATAAAGAGAGACAATAGTTCAATACACAATCCTTTGGCAATATTGGTCTAGATAAACAGGTCATGATTATGTGAACTTATTCCAAGAGCTGGTAGTTCGCCCCGATTGTTAAACAAAGAGAATACATAAGTTACTCTTTTCCACGGGACACTGACTAATCTTAAACAATGAATCGTCGTAAACGGATTATAACGTAATAGCAAAAGGAAACTGCTAAAAATAAAATAGAAGAAGTAGAGACGGTTGAAAGTGCCTAATTACACAAGCGGTTACAATGGTTTCAGCAGATCGCTCGCCGGAGATATGACACAGACGGCTCTTATCATATGTGTCTGAAGTCCTAAGGTTCGCCTCGATGCAAACAGATATGATAACCACACTCAGGGTTGTCACTCTTTTCATTATTTTCCATAACCTGTCTGGGCTCAGGGAGGGAGTCTCCATTGAATGAGTAGCATGATTGATGTAACCGACTGGGCCCGGGACCACACCGAGTGGGGACCCCAAACACAGGACCCCTCAGCGCTCGGGGCCCCAATGCTACTGCACAGTATGCATTATCTACAGTCACGTCACTATCAAGTGTTTTGCCCTTCCCAAAAGAAGACAAACACGGTGATAAATGATTTGAAGGTCTGTCCTTATAAATGCACCGATTGTAAAAAGAGGCATTGATCAAATTATGTGAATGCATGCGCGACACAGATGACATTGAAAGATATGGGTTTCTCCACACTTAAAATCGGCTATAGTAAAAACTCATAACACAGTTTAAGGGTAAACGCCATCACTAGCCCACGGCAATACATTCCCCACGAAGACAAACAGCTGTAGTGCACATTAGAGTATCGTTCGTATTGTTCTAACTACATCGGGACTTTGGCTTGCACTGTGGCAACACAAAACGAATCACTGTAATCTATTACAGATTACAGATACTTTGATTGCAGCATCGTCTTCATAACTTGCCACATAGTTTGATTTGCCATTCCAGGCACAGTTGGTAAAACAAACCATACACAGAGTCTCTAGTTTTACATGTATGTGTATGAAGGAATGAAGGAATGAGGGAAGAAACAAGGACCATATCAAGGCCGTTATCAAGTCAGAGCAGACGACAAATATTTTGCTGTGTGTGGATTTAACAGCACGGTTTCTTTTTGAGGCAGGAGACAGCCAGGCCTTAAAGTAAACACGTTCGCTCATCCGGTTAGTTGAAATGTTGCTTCCGTCGGAAAATTAAATTCACAAAACGAAAGCTTAAATACATGTGTTCAGTAACGCAAGTAGTATTGTATTGTAATCAGTGACAGATTTGTCACTGAATATCTTTATCTTTATCTGAATATCTATCTTCACCTTTGGCTGACAACTGTGCAACTTTTAGGTGGGGCAGTAGGCACAACAACGTATGTTTTTGAACTAGAGACACACATACCCTGCATTATGGTTGATTGAGCCAGCCAGTGCATTTCCAGAGCCACAAGGCAAAATGCCTACAGGTATCTTTATTGCTTGCTCCCAGTCTGGGCGCTCCATCAGGCCATTAATCACCTACAGCAAGAAAACAAAGAGGCCATTGAACAACGTGAACCACATGGCAGCCACCTCTTCCCAGATGCAAGGCAGAAATACAAGACAAACCTCATGCAGCAGGCCGTCTCCAGAGATGATAATGATGCCATCCCATTCTGGGAGGGATATCTCCCTGATGAGCTCCCTTGCATGATTCTGACGCTCTGTGGGGAACACATTAACATTTGTCAATAGGCGTTTAAGGAACTCACTTGTACTCACGTGAACTATTGTGTACATCTCACGCAAGCTTGCGGCATCGCATTGTGTGCATACATCTTACCGGTTTGTATTAGGTTGTAGCTGATGTTAGCTTCTCTGACCATTGGCAGGATGTGGGTCTGACACCACTGCATTGCCTGACCCCTCCCACTGAAGGGGTTGACCAATAGCATTAGGCGACGTGGACGAGGTAGCAGACTTCTTGAAAACTCTAGAAAAGGGGCACGCAAGAATACAATCGTGAATAATGACAATGATAGTTGACTGCATTGCCAAAATAATCCCCACATGTAGGCATTGGCAAGCTATGCTATCAAACATTGTTGCCAAGTTTCAAGCACATCCAAACCTTTACCCTTATTTAACAATATTTAATAGCTTCAACTTCAAACATGCTTATGCATACAAATTGTAGGTAAAAGCAGCACTCAAAATACAGAAGGGGAAATCAAAGGAGACTACTGCATCTAACTACAAGAATGTACCAATAAAGATTCATAATGCTTTAAATTGCTTTGAAATACTAAAACAATACATTCAAATACAATGGTGCTAACCTACAGCATCAAGTCAAGGGTTGTTGTTTCGCCATATGCAAGAGGAAAAAACTAAACCACTATCAAGAAAGCAAAGACTACACAGCAACTGCACGTCATACACTCAGCCAGTGACTGCATACATCCGATATTAAATATTAGAAAATGGACATATTGTGAAGTTACAAATAAGCTAATTGGTTTAATTGGAAGATTACACAAGTGAGGGGTGGCTGATTAGATACAAGGAAGGCTGAGGTGGGTGCAGACCCTAAAAGGAAGGAGATAACATGGGAGGAATATCTCTTGCAACAGTGCAAATAACAAAGACAGGCTACAAAGCGGTCGTTAGAGCCGTCTCTCCCCGTGTTTCCAACCAAACGTGGCAGCTACGGGTGTGTTTATCGGGGCTTAAAGTGCTCTGTGATAGACACAGATGGGCTGACTTTGTGTTTGTCCCCGGGAAGGGAACCAAAACGTATGGGATTTGCATCAAAGGGGGAATGACAATCAATCACGCGTATTTACATCACATGGTCAGCCAGTTCCTGCCGAGGGCACATCAGGGCTTGTGAGAAACTTGTGATATTTTCTAAAGCATCCCTAACATTTCTCGGCAAACTCATCCCGTTCTGCAAATAAGCTGAACCCTTCTCCCCAAACATGTATATATGTGTGTGTGTGTGTGTGTGTGTGTGTGTGTGTGTCTCTAACCACATTGTGGAAGACACGCAGATGATTGGCAGAGGGACAGGGTGGGAATCGAGAAACAAGGGTTAACTGTTCTACAGGAGAATTAGTGACATTAGAGGATGGCGCAGACAGCATGATATGGCATAAATAAAGGGCTACACATGAAGCGGGGGCTTTGAAATCTACTTGGGTGGGGTTGTCTTGGAGGCATATAGTGATGGGGAATGGGAGGGACGTGTGGACTAGCCGTCATGGGCGACCCCTCTGTGTCTCTACGTTTACCACCGTACGATACAGACCGTGTGTGTGTGGGAAAGATAAGAACAGAGACAGAAACACAACACATGAGGACGTTTTCACAAAAACAAAAGAAAAAAAAAAACACACCAACACTATTCACCAACATGAATAATGAAATCACAGCCTTCTGTTAGTATCCATTTTTTTTTTACATCACTTGAAATTCCAATGCGTGAAAAAACAGCAACAAATATTAATTCCTCTGTGGACATTCCAGCAAGCTTGCAGCCTGAACACAACACAGATCTGACCCACATTCTGCCAACAGCACACACACACACACACACGTAACTCACCTGTGTGAGCAGTAACCATCACACCTCGGAGCAGACACTGGACAGCTGCTGACCAACGCTCGGCTTCAGGTCTGCTCTCCGCCAGGTAGGCCCTCAGCTGCCTGCGCCGGGAAACCCCCTTCCGCCGTTTGCCCGGGGGATACCAATACAGCACCAGGAGGGGGGGCGCCGGAGCTCGGGGGCAGCTGCACCCCACCAGCTCCGACAGCGGGAGCAGGAGACGGGCCTCCTTTCCAGTGCGCGGCGACAGGCGCTGGACGTGGATGTGGGTGTGCGTCAGGGTCAACGCATAGTTGGACGGCAGAGACAGGGTGGGGGAGGCAGCCGGAGAGAGCCCCCCGGGCCCTCCGGGGCTGTTGGGGCAGCTGTTATTGTTGCCGTTATTGCCCGATCCCCAGCTCGCAAACTGTCCGTGGAGGAGGGCTTCGGCTGGGGGAGGTGCGTGGGGCTCAGGAGAACGCATCCTTGCTGATTTTAACTCACCGGGTACAGCAGGCAATTGGGGGGGTGGGGAAGAAGTCTCTGTATTTACAAAAGGACGGACTACTTGTATTTCATTCAATTGGGGGGATGGGATTAAGCAACGCTTGGATATGCTCAGAGTTTGAAACTTGTATCCATCCTTCTTGACTTCACGTGAAAATGTCACTCAAAAACATTAGGAGATTCCACTCTCAAGGAGTTGCTGGGCAGCGTATCAATCAAGTGAAAATCAAGCTTTTCAAACGCCAGTCATTTTGAGGAAGTATAAAAAGCTCTCATTGATTTAGTTTGAGCTAAAAGTGCTACTCAGTTTTGACGGTTTGTAACTGTCAAATTAAAAGGTAAAAAAGGGATGGATGAAGAGCAATTCAAAACCATCTCGTGAGATAGAGCAGTGTAGTAAATCACATAAAAGACTCAAGTGAAACAATTAGCGTTAACATTAAGACTAACATATACACATTTTTAGGTCAAAGGATTTCATTAGTGCTGTCTTGTAAAAGTCCTATCCTAACAAGGATGTATATTTGGCATCATTTCATGAGGAGGGAAGGGATGAGGTCTGTGTGGTTAACAGTAGTGTGACACGTCTTCCCCAAAACACACACAGACACACGCATCATAGTCTAAAAATGTGGCTCTTTCCTCTGAACCCAGGTGGACACAATGAAGAAGAAATGACAAACAATATAAAAAGATACAACAAATAAACAAACAAAAACAAAAACAACTCCAGTTGCTGGGGTTACGTCATAGTTGAAGTCTTCCTAACGCCAGGCGTCATGTTCCCTCCCAGAGATGCGTGTGCCTGAACAATGGAGGGGAACAACATCATCAGCAGACAATTACACAACTGTGGCGAACACACTGATCAGAAAGTGGAAGTGGGACAATGACGTTACAACAGGAGAGCACAAATTCTGTCTAAATTCTGCTGCATTGAAATTACTCAGAATTGCCAGGTCTTACATTGGATGTTGCACAAGAAATAAGACATTTGTCAAACTTCAGTTCTAGGGATATGGACTAAACCAACTATAAATCACTTGAACAATGTGTACAAACAATGGAAATTACACCCACTGTTGGGCTAGTTTTGGAAGAGACAACTAATTGCATTTTAATACAAATAGGCCACTTATATGGTGTATGGGGTTATGATTTTTGTACACAAGTACAGGAAACTCATGAACAGACTCATGCTAAACAATGGCATGTCACTGTTTAAACAAAAATAAACCCCTTTCATCTGTGGTGGAGGTTGAATTGGGGAAATAACATGGGAATGCCATGAATCACATCTGATTATGTGTATTAATTGAATGTGTGTGATTTCCATATCCTCATTCAACTAGTACGAGTCATTCTTTTGGGAACAGAACCTATGTTCAAGCTGAGTGCAAGCTGTCTATGCACTCTACCCCATTTCAACTAGTTTAGTCATTGCAGACGACTTGTATTTAATACATTACGATGAATGTTATATAAACTGCAGCGCAGACACCAATCGATACTGGAACGATGTCCAAGACTGATAAATTGGGATACAGAAAACATTGTCGTTGACAAGTTGGGCGTAGACTCTAGATATTATTAGTAGGGCTCATTTAGTCTCGAACACAATGGCAGCGCTTGTTTATGAATGTTTCCGAAGCAATTTAGAAGACAATTCAGTACAAACAGCAGGTACACAACAGCAGCGCTGGCATGCACAACAATATTGTTTCAACTTACGACCTGCCACCCATCACCCGTTAGCTTACTGATGGACTGCTAACCAAGCTCTACTGGCCCAAGATATGAACGCACACTGAACGAATTTTAATTTTAAACATGTTTTCTAGACAATGAACCTTATGTCACCAAGACTGGAACAAATATTGAAAATTGTATTCATTAGAAACTAAGCATTTAATCTGTAAGTAGTAGTTAGCTTCGCCGACTAGCACGATCAATGTCAATGTTAGCCGGGTTAGCTGTAATTTCACTAGATAACAGAAACACGAACCCCTCTCCATCTAATGCCATTTACAAAGTAAGCCATTTCACCAATACGATACCACATGGGTTTTAGAAAAGTTGTGGCCTGCCTTGGTTTACTAACCGTAAAAGCAATATACATCAATTGCAACGTTAGCGAGCAATAACAAGTAAAAGAACCAGGTTATTTTTGACCAAACGTTGGATTACAGCTTTAAAGTCCAGAAAAATGCTAAAGCAGGCCAACAACGGCAAAACAAAAAGAATAAGGATAAAAAGTTCCATCTGAAATTACCTCATTGTGGCTCCACAGGGACGAAAACGGGTGGCATGCACTGTTGTGTGAGCTCTAGTGAGGTTCAGGAAGTATGGCAGCGTAGTTTTAAGAGCCAAGGAGGAAGTCCAATAGTGATAAGGAAACATTGCAACACCCACCGACATTCTCCAATCATTAACAGTTCATCATTCCCGACCCGGTAGGAAAACTAGAAATGGCACCATAAACAATGTTTTATTTTTAACATGGCTGTGATTTATTCTATATCAATTAAAAAAAAAATTAAGGTTACTTGCATGGTTGAATTACCAATATATAGCCACGTGAATCAGAACCACTTATGCCAGTCCGTTTAAGCTATTGATACAAATATTAATAGGGTAGGCTGGTTAAACAAAGGAATCAGACCACAAAATATATTTTTTTTATATATCCAATCTTTATTTGAATAAGATTGCATGGAAAACAAAAGACAAGTTAGTTCTTGTAGCCACGGCTGGCTCTGCGACCACGAGCCCTTTCGAACTTCCTGCCCTTGGAGCGGATGTAGGGCCTGGAAGCAGAGGATAAAAGGTTAGCTTTGATATCACAATAAAAATTACATCTGAAGGATGTCTAGGGTCAAGTAAACAACTTTGAAAACTCACTCACAAACCATGTCAGAGATACATTTTCTACTACATACAACTGGAAAAAAATAACAAGACCCTTTGTAGAACGGTGATTGTGTTTGAATTATATAAACACAGGAATGATACATACTTGCTGTGGCTGTGAGGAGTTCCAGGGGCTTTTCCAAAGTGCCTGTACACCTCCCTGGCCTTGCGGCGTCCTATAGAATAGATAATTTATTAATCCCGAAGGAACTTTTGGTAAATGTTACAAGGTTCACCTCCACAGATCACGTTAGAGCATCACTTAGCAACAATGCACTCTAAAGTTTCACAGCAATGCGTCATGAGTTTCCAATCTATATGAAAGACTCTTTAAAAAAAGTCACTGTAAAGACTTATCTACAACACCGTTTGAAAAGCTGATGACGCTCACAATAATCCTTGGATGGAAATTGGCCAATACCCTTTATCAGTTAGCAAGTATGTACTGTATAGTCCATATAATCCAATTATGGATATAATTCTTCCCATTTTAAATGGCATATTGCATGAAAGCTTGCATGTGTATATGACAGCATCTTAATTTGATCAGAATCCCACTTGAGAAAGATAAACCATCACATCTGATGACTTCCCAGTCTTTAGGTTTTTTTTTCTCCAGTTTGGGGCATTTTCCAAGAATCCATCGTGCTGCATTTGGCGTTAACGCGTTATATACTTGACTAGGAGAAATACCCTTAATCTCAGCAAGTGCTTATGGCAACCTCCTACAGGAAAAACATGACAACCACTTAAGTCACTGAAAAAAATACAAATGGATAGGAATAATCTACCAAACATTCAATAGATGAAGTTGTGTTTACTGCGAGACCACCATCAAGTTCAGTACCACCAGTCAGGAAAATACGTGTACAGGTTGTGACGTCAATAACACACCAGGAAATCACCCAACAAAAGCAATCTTCTGACTTCATTTCCTTTTAACAGCGACAGTGACTCAACAGATAGACACATTCCAAAAAGCAAAACAACACACCACTACAAAACCAAGGGAAAACATGACATTCCAGAGATGCCATGGACATAAGAGGAGTAATCACCTGACAGCAGCACAGTTCCCTGTCCCTTGGGGGCAGCCAGAGCCAACTGATCGAAGGTCATGATCTCACCGCCGGCCTTCAGGATGCGACGGCGGGCACCGTCAGTAACCCTCAATGCACAAACCTGGGGTGAGGGGTAAACACGCCGTGAGGAAGAAGCCAGCCCATTTCAGTTGATACCGTTGAATGCATGAAATGTCATGCAATCGCTCACTCAATAGGGCCAAGTCCAATCAAGATGAAGAAAAAAAAACTTGCTATGGCACTCTACCTTGAGCTTGGGGACATCTTGAATCCTAACATCGTCGGTAATTGTTCCCACAACAACGGCAGTTCTGTTCTCGCGTCCAGCCAGCCTCATTTTGCGAATCTACAAATGTAAAGAAATAAACGAAAATCCCTCAATAAGCCATCAATTTTAACTAGATGGCTTGTTGAGCCATGATTACCATCTTTGTAGAATACAATAATACACAGATCACATCAGATTTACTAAAGTAGGATGGCCTGCTAATTACAGCAGCCAATAGCTACACAAGACTCACACTAAACATGGATAAAATCATACATTTAGATTTTGAGCTCTGGCAAACGGTCAACAGCACGTACAGGCATTTTAAGATGATACCTAGGTTAAGACATTACAGACTGGAACAGAACACTAACCAGGCTGGAGACAGAGAGGGGTGGCCTGTTGGTCTTGCTCATGAAGAGCCTCCTGAGGACCACCTTGTTGAAGGGAGCATTTGAGCGACGGGCCAGGAACCTGTACAACTGGAAGGACAGCAATGTGAATACAGATGTTTCGAATTATATCAAGTGTATGAAGGGTCTCGAGGATGAGTAACCGATGCGTCAAGATAAGACAACTGACGACTCACCTTGACCAGGAGCCTCAGGTAGATATCCTGACTTCTTGGCTCCTTTCTGTGCACCTTACGGTCCTTGTTGTGTCTGATGTCGACTCCCTTTACACGGGTAGCAGAGGGGGAAAACGTTGTGAGCGCGATGTTGGCAATTCCATGTGGAATGTCAATACACCGCAGTTAACCAAGGATACTCTAAACTATTATTCCACATGGAACGACTACACACGTAGGAGACAGAGGGTTAAGATTAGACCAACCATTAGTTAGCTGAATGGCTGTTGGGTGGAACACGTTGACACTGCAGTAGCATACATCTAGTAATAGCCCGTTCATTCAAGAAATTATAAAACCGCGAACATATACCATGTTATTCCTGAATAATATATTTAAAGGAACGCAATACAGTGAACAATGTGCATTTTATTTATTATGCGTGGCGTTACTGCCAACATTGAGTCATGAATCGGATAGACTGGGAACACTTTGCCGAAGCTAACAGAGAAAGATAACATGCATTAGATGTACAAGGATCAAAATAGAACATTGGTTTGTCCAGAAAAATGTTTCAAGTTGAGGACCTATTAGTTTTCAGGGGAACAGGAAAGTATACAAAGGCGGATGATCATGGATAGTTTATGTAGTAGGTTCTAAAATGCCGAAGCTTCACCTACCATCTTGGACTCGGAGCAAAAAGGGAGAAGGAAGAGCAGCGGTCTCGCGATAAACAATTCTCCGTAATCACGGGCTTCTCATTGGCTATTTAGCTTTTGCTTCCGGCACAACGGGTCACGTTGTAGTATTCCTAATTTAAGATTGTGCTTCCAGAGGTATTGTGAGGTAATATATGATGTACAATGTTTAATATTATTTATTATAGTATATCATCACTTCACTTTTAATTGTAATGGTTTTATTTTATTGAAATCACAAGCTCCTTGGTCAAGTATAATACAATTCATTGAGATGTACTTGTTGTCCGTTGCTGTCTGAAGTGACACAAGAAAACGGTCCACACTAAGGTGATGCCTCCAACAAACACTGTCCGTGCCACTGGAGGGACCAAGGCAAAATTCAATGCCTGAGAAAGTGAGGTACAAAACACAGAAGGTACAAATGGCACAATTCATTATTTATGTTTATTATTGTGGATCATGTGGAAAAATATAAATAAAACCCACAATCTCACCTGCATTGTAGACCAGTAAACCACTCCAGTCTGGTGTACACACAGAAAAAGAGCCTCATTGCACAGTGAAAAAAAAATATATATGTGGATATTCTTGATTAGAAAGCCATCTCAGCTACCTTGTATGAAGTCCAGAATTTGCCCCTCCAGTCTTCCAGGGGGTCTTCTTTTCTTTCTAGTATGCTTAGGCCTAATAAAAAATACAAAATCTTTTCAGATTGACGAGTGCCAACCCTGACCTCTCAGAAGAAAAACATGGCTATTCAAAGCAAAGTGGTGCATCCATAATACAATGATGTCATCACCAGTGTCCCATGCACCCCACTCACCTATGAAAAAGGCACTGATGGTTGCAGGGGCTGCAATAAGCTGATCCAACCCCACTTTCAGTGTTATCTTGCGGAACCCGCCCCCAGGCAGCAGCCTTTCAAGACCCCTCAGCCAATGGTAATTAAAGTTGGCATGGAAACAGAACCCAACAAGTGCCACTTTGGCTGTCTGGGACCAGTCAATACCAACTGTGCGGCTGTCAGGCTGCGGTGAATCCCCCGATTTAGAGGCTGCAGTGGCAGGCCGGCTGCCACCCAGCATGCTCTGCTGTATGACATCAGCAGAGGCAAACAGTGTTGTGTATCCCACCACGTTGCTGAAGTATGGATGAGCCTTGAACAAGGCCCAGGCTCGACTCATAGCTGTAATCCTGTGGAACAATCAGGGGGATTGGTCATTAGTAGAAGCACTGCTTGCACTGGTAAATGCGGGGCTATGCTAGTTCACAGTACAGCCACTGGGTGTCACTGTTTTAGCAAGACAGCCTTGTTGTCGTTGGCTGAGGCACATTGAAGATTGTCCAGATTGACCAGAACGGTATTCCTGCAAAAGCATTAAACACGTGTTTTTTCAATGATTGACCTATTCACATGAGGTAGAGCAGTACAATAAGCATAGGCTCTGCAGAGTCTCTGTAGAAAATGATAACTGAATCGTCTTCTCATGCTCTAAGTAGTAAAACATATTCAAGCCTACCTTTAAAACAGGCTCTTCCTAATAACATCAAGTCACAAAGAAACGGACTGTTTTCTTTTAGTTTGACTCGGCTGATAAGTAATACCTATAGTCTCTGACAGTATGACCTGCCAGACACCACTCTCTTGTCTTCTGTCATGGTCAAAGTTCTCCCACTGTACCGCAGGACGTATGATAAGACTTTATCAGCAGACTGAAGAAGAATGTGAGAAAACACCACATGTGAACCCTTACTTTAAAATGGTCTAGTGTGGAGTAACACAGAGTAGATACGGGTATAGTTAGCCTTGTTATTTTCATTTTCTGTCTGTGGAATGATGGCTTGTGACTTACCAATGATAAACTACCCCCAATGGGTAAAAAAGCAAAAGACCAGACTACAGCTTCATGCTGGTGGTGTCTGCTGGTCTGAAACACATGTGCTGACTATAAATAGCGGCCACTCCTGTTGCAGTGTGCGCAGCACCTCTTTCCCATGGTCTTTACACTGCTAGGCACATTTAATACTCATCTCCCACTAGAGCCTATATGGCCTAGAGAAAGAACAGATGAGTGAAGCTTTCAGAATATTTGTGTTAACATGTTGTACATACATATGCACGCATATGTAGGTGATTCATATGTATCATGATAATACATGGGCCTACACAGACCAAAGTATCGCAGGATATGTAATTAAAAAAACAGTGGCACAAAAGCAATTAGGGCTGCATTCTCTCTTTCTTTCGCTCGTTCTGCCTGTTGTGGCTGTTGAAGGAGACCAGCCTATTCACTCCTTTAGAGCCATAGTTATGTAAAACTGAGAAGGCTCCATAGAACTGTAAGGATAATTAATGCCACTAGCAACCATGTCGGCTCTTCGTTCTGAGAATGTGATAATTAGGGCCAGAGTTTAAGCAGATCAATGAAGGGCTTGTGAACCGCTTTAACCGATGTGTGTCTGTGTCTCTTTGTGTTTAACAAGCTGCCTTTAGTGTGCCAGACAATGTGTACGTGTGCCCACACTTCCACAAACGGTTGACTTCTCTGATAATTGGGCCCTTCCCATTTTGAATGTAGCCCATAGTCTCTCACTTCCTCTCCCGCTATCCATTTGTTCATCAGTGGTATGTCAGATGACTTACACATCTACGTACACAGACCCCTGACACACACACACACACACACACACACACACGCACGCACGCACGCACGCACACAGAACAATCAAAACCACGCCTCTCTACATTAATTCACTCACCTTGGGGTGAAGCTTCACAGCAGATGCAGAGGTGTAGAGATACAGAGCAACCTGAGCGCTATTAAGGTAAGCATGATTTTCTACATATGTGTCACTGCTTTCATCTCTGAATGGGTAAGTAATTAATTGACAAGTATCAGTGCCAGTTTATTACACTGTGAACGTTTGATGTGCATTGTTCAAAATGTAGTTTTTCTTTCTTTAAATGCAAAAACAAATGCAAAATGTAAATGAAGAAACAAACAAAAGCCTGCAGTCCCATGTGCTGTTCATTCTCTGAATTACTTGAGTCCTTGCTCTGAATTATACCTCCCTTCAGAAGTGTATTTCTACGTCAAGCAGGTAAATATGATTATGCTAATGTATTGGTGCATTTGATTTCCTGTAACTAGTGGAAATCAATGATTGGAAATTAAAGGACAATTTTGTTATTTACTTAAAGCTCTGCACTGTATCCATCTCCATGCTATGATTGTGTTTTTTTCTTGCAAAACCAAATAAGTTATTGTTTATATCTATAAAACTAATTTCAATAATTCATCCGCATCAGTCCCTCCAGTCCTGTTTGTGGTCATGCGACCGTCCAATTGTTTTGCCCTGGAAGCCGGTTTGGAGCGGGCCGTCCCCTGGGGCTGTGACCTCTTCACTTTTGTGACATCTGCCGCTGGTCACATGATGAGGACCCTACAGAAACCCCGCAAAAACCGCCCATCCAAGCGACAGGTCAACCACCGTCGCTTCCTGCACAACATGATACAGAGGTGTGCATCACAAGGATTAATTAGCATATGTGTGATTACTATTGTCTCCTTTCTTTTGTTATCCTTAACCTCCAAATCTAAAATAACACAACAATACCTCCAAACCTCCAACAATTGATCTCACCTGTCTCTCCCAACAGGAAGTTTACGAACATCGAGGCAGCTAACCAGCGGCTAGCATCTGCTCTACTTTTAACGAAGGAGGACAACACATCTCCCTCTTCACCATCCCAGAAGCCCGCTGCACCACAGCCATCCGTTAAACCCGCCACTGATGATTGTGAACCAGCCAAAGATCCCATTACAAATA
Organism: Phycis chesteri; assembly: GCA_027123565.1. Taxonomy (NCBI): domain Eukaryota; kingdom Metazoa; phylum Chordata; class Actinopteri; order Gadiformes; family Phycidae; genus Phycis; species Phycis chesteri. Next base: position 3,322,385 of record JAOPJK010000008.1, read on the forward strand.
CATCAAGAGACATTGACCGGGTTTCAAAGTTTGGTTCTGACTCGGTTTACGGCTCCAGCGAAATAGGGGTCAATAATAAGAGACAGCCAGAGTTGAGGCATATCTGGGGACACCTTCCCAACTCCCAGACCAACACCTGCACCTGGAGAGGAAAGAGCCAGGGGCACAGAGCACCAAGACCGGCACGTCAAAGTAGGATCGGAAACGAGAACCAAACTGCATTAATCTCCTTCTTGAACTCCCCTGAACATACAAAGGCCAAGCATACACCTGGAGCGTTGCCGACTGCTTGTTACAGTGTTGAAAAGACGTCCCAAAGAACCAGCATTCATCTGTCAGAAGATAATGTTTACACGGCAAGTCACAAAGAAACTGACAAAAACAACAACAACCCACAATTAAAATCTGGCTCAAACTCTGATGACATCATTCACCTGGACGATGACCTTGACCTCTCCCTCTCGCCGTCCTTCTCTCCAGATCTTTCTCCGCTGTCCCTCGACTCTTGTGACTTCTCCGTCCAGTCCATGCTGGACGTCTCCACTTGCTTCCAGAAGGACCACAAGGACGACACTGTTGAGAATCAGTGGCGAGACATGATGGAGCTGCTCCAGACCGAGGTCCCCCACAGGGACGACGTAGAAGACTGCGTGAACATGGAGGAGTTTTTTGAAAACGCGTGCCTGTGTCAAGAGGGATCCTCGGAGTTGGAGGGCGAGGGGCGTTGTGATGACATCACCACATCGTCTATAAATCATGAATCCTACATGGAGCATGGGATCTTCCAGATCCAGAGCTATGATAATTGTAGAGCCGAAGCAGAGCAGCTGAAATGTATTAAAGGTAAATACAGATACGGGGGTTGTAATAATTGTCAGAGTGATCTGGGATTGACTTTAAACAATTTAACCAATGACCAGAGACCCTCCCAAAGTCTGTTGGCCGGCAAAAGTGAAATAGTCTTTCCCCAAAAAACTGCCTCAGACCAAGACATAGACAACCAATCAAATCCCCATTCAACCTTTAGCATTTACCGTTGCAACAACTCAACACTTAACACGTACCCCTGCGCACAACTGGAGAGCTCCTGTGCATTTGAAACGTGTAACACCAAAACAGGCACACATTTCGAAGGTGTGGCCCAGTCATTCTCTGCTCCTACTGAAAGTCCCCAATACCATTCCATCCTCACCCCTCCCTTCGAGAACGACTGGCTGTTCACGGAAATTGTGTAACAGAGGATGAGTCACACAAATGTGAGTAAAACCAGTTTGTTATCTCTATACCCATCCCACAAGGAGCATGGGGATTTACATGACTGATTACGAACACACAATACCTTTTGTCATATTGATTGATTCACAGGTGTACATTTGTATTCATTGCCACGGTAAATCATATGACCAGGTAAATTGTGCTACATATTGTGAGAATATAATATCTATAATATCTAATGTAATATTTATTTATTGTTCAACTGTGCATTCTGTGAAATGTTAATATTGACATGGCCGTCAGTAAAAAATATATACAATAAATAACATTAGCTTGTGTGATTTGTGCGTATGACATGCACCTGAAAGACGAAACACATTGCTGAAAACCAACACCATATGATAAAGTGACCACATTCATATGGTTCATAATGTTGGCATCTTAAACACAAAAGCATCAGCACCAGTTATTTCTCTTTTTTTTTTTACGGATAATCTGTTCTATCTAAATACGTTATTTATAAGTAAATCCATAAATATCACTGATATCTGAAAGCTGGCATCAAACCATACTAGGAGGAGACCGCATTAAGACAGGTTGGACAGTTCAAATGATTTGTGAACATAAAAAAGTTGGATGGAAACTATTCTATAGGAGTCTCAGATATGTTAAATATTGCCAAAACTCATGCTTACGCTTAACATTATCGACATGGAGTCATATGTTCTTGTTTACGAGTCAAGGCCAATCCTATTCCTTACCTAATTTACTCATAATGTTTGGTTGACTGTTTGCATGGTCCTGTTTTTAATGTTGGGGATGATGATCCTTATAACATATGAAATAAAATGTGGCTTGAAATATCTTAAAATATGGGTGTGATAATTAACATTGTGCTAATGTTCATCATGACGTTTGAACTTGCTGCTGTGCTGTTACCTCCAGTGTGTATTTACACCGGAGACCACATTTGCAATGACATGAATACACGTTTCGCACCATTGCGCTAAAATAGAAAAAACAAACAAGATCAGGAAAACCCTCACTACCAGACACGACATTTCGCTAATTAGCAATATACAGCAAATAATTAACAAATTAATTAATTTAAACAATTTATTCATGTTAATTCCGTTTGATAAAAAAAAAACAACACAACACCTTTGGTCTAAGCTACACATCCTTTATCCGCTTTATTCCCAATTTAAATAAAGGTGCAAACATCAGCCAAGATCAGTATGTAGACGTAGAAATGTGTAGTACTACAAACGTGAGCCGTCTTGTGTCTTTGTGTTGGTGTATCTGAGCCTCCTGCATACTTAAAGCTGTGTCATACAGGCAAAACAGATGCTATGTACATTCTTAACAAAAATGCAAATAAAGACCTTTATTTCCTGGATAATAAATACAACATACTTGAAAAGTGCTCAGATGTCTTCAAAACCAGGGTTTAAAAAGACAATGTCTATTTTTAGAACTGTAAAAATAACAAGATTAATAGTGAGGGCCAGTCTAATGTAACGCCACACGCATCGATAATTAATTTAATGTTTCAGTTAGAATTTAAAAAAAAAGGAAAAAGGGATGAGTCCAAGGTCTGCTTGTCCTTCAGTAGTCTGTTCAGATGGAATATCGATACCAGTGCAATACTAATGTAATATTAATTACACTCTTGTTATCCCATTGTCCTATTTTCTTAACAGCATTTGTGGGTAAAAGGCTTGGGAAAGAAAAGAACCAGAATGGTCTCTGAATGCTAGCGGTCTATGTCGTCTACGTTGACCTAGATCTACAATGGTACTACTCTAAATCTATAACAAATCAAAGTCCCTTTTCTCATCCATACGCCCACCATTTGGTTAAACAAAAAGCATTTTTTTTTTTATAGAATAGAATACAGTTTATCAACAAAAATGAATAATACATGTACAAGATACTTGATTAAAACAAACCAGGATGTATTGACTTAAAAATGACCCCCCCTCAATCTTTAAAAGAAGCAAAAAAGCATTTTCTTTCCTATAAGTAAAAAGATACATTTATACAGTTCTCGACAGGCTAGTTAAGGTTGTTTTTGCAATGGTACACAACATGTAAAAGTCCACTTTTTTTTTCTTCGTATGTTCTGTAAGCAAAAATACATACAGCAAATAAACCAGAAGATAATGCTCAATATGTTGAACAGCACTAAAACACCTGATTACCAGATAGCCATTCACCAGCGGACCAGCTAATCGTCTGTAATGCCATCCGGAATCATCACAAGACACTTCCAGGCTGAGGAGGCCGTACATCAAGGAGAGGGCCCAGCCCTCAGCGCCAGAGGAAACCCATCGGTAGCCACCATGATATGCAGATAATAAACACTGAACAAACGCAACCAGCAATCGATAACATAAGTTCATATTCAGACAAACAAACAAAAAAAATACAAATTCCAATTCCTGTAAGAAGTATTATATTAAGACTTAAGTTAAGCAGATGACTTGGACACGCTACTTGAATAACTAACTACATACTATTTCTACGCTATTATTTGTCGCAACCCGAATACAGGCGGTGCACTTTAGCATGGCTGCCTGTAGGCCGTTTTTTTTCTGCATTGACGGTATCGTTTTCTTCTTTTTTTGTTTTTGTTTACATCCTTATGACAACACGGTATGAAAAACATAAGTTGGACTTGTGATAGTAACAACGTGAGGTAACATTGATGCTAATCCGGCGCCAGCTGTGTCCCTGATGTTTCTGAGAAGAGGTGTTGCTGGCTTTGCTTCAGATTCACGTACGCTGTGAAGTACCCCCTCCGAGTTACCCGAGCTCACTGTCGTCACCTTTTCACCGTCAAATCTTTCGTCGGCTCGTTCCTACCGTTCATAGTTCTTTGCACTAGGGTCGTACCGCGTCGAGTTCAAATCACAATTTAGAAAACGTTTTAAAAAGTTATTTCACAAACAAGCACTCTGTGAGCCGAGCCTCGACACACACACACACACACACACGCACGCACACACACATACCTTTTGTTTTGAGTCGGTGAGGTCTTATTCACGCGTGGACCTTTGACCTTTTCCCTTGGCATGCTTGCTATTCTGTAACATATTAAGATTGTCTAAACCCCTTCGAGGGAGGGGGGGGCGGGGTTAGTCACTCTTCTGTTCTGCTCCTCCACAACAAGGCGGTACGACGAGGAGCTGCGTTTAAAAATGGCTTAAATACCGAAATAGCGGATACGAGCGATGGTAGCCGTTAGCATTCGCTGCTCATTCAAGCTCTGTGCAGCGCCGCGGGGGGCTCAGCTGATATGACATGACCTAGCTTGGCCCCGGAGGGGTGTGAGGGAGGGAGGGAGGGAGGGAGGGGGACGGGAGTCTAGCTTTTCTTAACAAATGACACATCCTTGCGATTGACATGCTTTCGCGTCACCACCGAGAGTCCGTTGAGTGCCTACGCTGAGTGTGTAACCTCTGCTTTTCATCTCTGAGCCGTTTGAATCTACGCCTGTGCATTTGAGCACAGGCAATATGCGAAAGAACCACAAACTGTCTTATGTGTTTACGTCTGGGCGTGTGTGTGTATGTGTGTGTGTGTTGATGACTTCTCGTGTATGCACCATGTTTTGGGTATGTGTGTTTTTCATCTAAGGTCTAAAAATAGTGATGCGCTGTGTACCTGTGGCAAACCCACCCCACCCCGCCCTCCGCCTCTGAGTAGCGGAGGACTAAGAGGGGACCAATACATGCGTGTTTCTGTGTGTGCATGTTCATGTTTATGTATGTCGGTGCGTGTGTGTGTGTGTGTGTGTGTGTGTGTGTGTGTGTGTGTGTGTATGTCAGCGTGTGTGTGTGCGCGCATCCCTGTGTATTTTGTGTGTCACTCGGTGCTGTTGGCAGTGTTGTTGAGGGCATAAGACGTGGGCAGGGCCTCCAGGCTGTGGGGGTCGGAGGAGGACGGGGTGGGGGTCCCTGGGAGCCCCGAGGAGGGGGTGGGCGAGGCGGGGGGCTCCTCAGAGTCAGAGTTCTCCAGGGAGAAGTCGTCCACCAGGGCTCTGCGGCTGCGCAGCGCCAGGGGCAGGGGGGCACGCCTGGGGAGAGAGGAGAACCGGTGTGGGGGTTCAGAGGACGGGACCACCACCACAATGATGACTATACCATGAACAACTGGAAAATGTAATTCCACGCGAGGAATGACTTGTGCGTAGGAATGCCCGTAATCATTGAGAAAGATTTTAGTTGAGGTGGGGATCGAACCGCCAACCCTCCGGTTGTGGACCACACGCTCTACCCACTGAGACTGAGCCAGGTTGACAGCCGGAAAGCAAATAGCGGAGTCAAACGTAACGATGGAGAGCAAGGCTCAATGTTATCTCTATGGGAGTTTTTTGCATGTTTAATCTCAAATGACAAATCTCAAAAAGTATAAAGTTTACGAAAATGAAAAATACATAGCGCAGCTATATGGAGGTAGACCTTTGTAATACAGTTTGAATGAAATCTCGAGGGTCAGTCGTTCAGCCTCCATTAATTGCAGAAATTTGGTGTGACGAAAAGCGATGTCTAGATTGTGCATTCCTATGCACAACAATGATTACTTTATCGTATTGCTTTTTGGAAAAAAATATTTGTTTGATCATTTGCGGTCAACTATTAACCTTTCTAGAGAGAAGGACAGCATGGACGATGACAAAGGCCGGTGACAAAAGGATGAGTGGAGGACAAAACACACACAGTAATACATCAAATAAAGGTGACAAGACAATCAAGAACCTCAAACAGACCCAAACACAAAGCCACACCCACCTACACACACACACTGTGGGCTACACAGACGAATGGACCTACTTCTCTGGTCTCCACTCAGGGAGGCTGGTGGGTGGTGGTGATGACAGGGATGAACAATGTTAGATGGACACAAAGTCATGCGACACACAAAAAAAACAAAAACAAACAAACAAAATCATAGCATGTTAATGGGGGGGACAAAATAAAATACAGGAAATTAATGTGGTTTGAACTCTCTGCATGTCTCACTCGCTTTCTCTCTCACTCCCTCTCTCTGTATTTGGCATTGTGTCATTTGGCCAGGTGTGTTTATCCAAAGTGACTTCCAATGAACACAGATAAAGTTAGGGGTTAGGCATGTCGCTGAACGATACTTACAGGTACTTACGATACTGCAGGCACTACTGGGACTCAAACCCACACCCTCTCAGCTGGTAGTCAAGCACCCCAGCTTGCTCGCTCTCTCTCTCTCTCTCTCTCTCTCTCTTTCTCTCTCTCTCATGCAGGGTTACCTGAGCTGGCTGCGCAGGGCTGTGATCTCCCGCGTCATGCTCTGGCTGCTGTCCGACATCTCCTCCACCTCCCGCTGCAGCTTCCTCCGCTGGGCGTTGGAGCGCGAGTTCTCCTCCTCCACCTCCTCCAGCTGCCTCTTCAGCTGCCTCAGGCGCCCCATGGACTTGTCCAGCTGGAGAGGAGGAGCAGGAGAGGTGAAGAAAGGAGACAGGGAGAGGGAGGAGGAGGCAGCAGGGAGGGGCAGGGAGGGAGAGAGAGAGAGAGAGAGAGAGAGAGAGAGAGAGCGAGAGAGAGAGAGAGAGAGAGAGATAGAGAGAGAGAGAGAGAGAGAGAGAGAGAGAGAGAGAGAGAGAGAGAGAGAG
>JAOPJK010000008.1:3385388-3395935 GCA_027123565.1 Phycis chesteri
GGGCGGGCACTCCGGCCCACCACCCGCGTCGGGGGGGGGGGTGTGTGTGTGGGGGGGGGTGGGTGGGCGCGCGCAGGTGGGGGGGGGGGGCATTTTAAATAGTAATGAGTTAATAACACTAGATACTTAGATTAGCCAGAGGCCTCACACCTGGCTTGTGAGGGCCAATTGAAGGGCCAGGGTGAAAAACAGCCGGTGTGAGGACACTACAGAAGAACGCCCTTCACACCTTAGGGTGTGAAGTCTTTAAAGTTTTCACAACATAAACAATGCATACATAAACAAGACAGCGCCTGCCTCTAGAACTACACTGAGAATCTGAGAATTCTGAGAATTCTATGTAAAAACACGAGGGCCCTTTTAGCATCATTTTGTTCCGTCTGACAAATGTTTTTTTTCCCCCCACTTGGGTAGAAATAATGCAAACACCATGTTCTATTTAATGTGTTATTTTGCAGCCTTAGTATAAAAATGATTGACAGAGTAATAGAGAAGGGTGTTGCTAAATCATTTGAGAGCGTGTTGCAGTAAAGGAATCGTATTCCCTGCTGGCTGTTTGGACGCTGGACTGCTGTGGAAGCCATCGCCGGGGGCCCCTGGGGAGGGCCGAGGCTGGGCTTCCTCCAGACCAGAGGAGCCGCTGCACACTGGACCCACGTCCAGAGTTTGTCACAGCTGTATAGTGTTTTTTCACGATATCTAACACTCTGCAAGCCTGCAAGTGTAGACTTCGTGGTCGTTGAAGAATCGGTGGTTCTACGACGCAGGGATGCTGTGCGCAAAGGTCAGAAGAAACACCAGCAAATAGTACGTTTGAAGTGACCAACCCCAGTGCTCTCAATTAAAGTCCTCCAAAGCTGTGTGGGGACAAAGCAAGCTCTGTTTGGACCTGTGAGACCTCTGGGGACATCCACTGACTTGACCCAGTCTCCCATTGGATTTGAGCAACCAAAAAGGTCCACCAGAGGCCCTTAAAGAAATCCCTCAGTCCTCATCCCGGGACAGCGCAGAAAACCGGTGACGGCCTGGCATTGGCGGAGAAAGTGACGTGTAACTGTAAACACAGACCCGGACGGGGGGATCAATAACTCATCGCGGGGCTGTAATGAGCCCGCCTGGTCCGACGACCGTTTGTCACATGGCAGAAAACGTCCGCCCATTTAATCAAGCCTGCGATGGCTGCGCCGGTGAACCCATGGGCAATCTGTCAGTCGCACTGTTAAGAAATTAAGCCGCTTAATTAGCCAAATGAAGAGTGAGCAAGGACAGCCAACAGGCAGGTTAGGGAGCTGTAAGAGGTGATGTCTGGGATTATAATTTGTTGTCGGGGCGGAGTTGTGACTGCCTAAATAAATGATGACACATGCAATAATAATAACCAAGAGTGTTTTTTTAAGGAGGCCGCGGTGTGATTTAAAATTCCTTTGTGTTTCACCACTTTACCCCCAGTGACCTACGAATACTACGATGAAAAAGAAGGGAAAAAAAGGAACCTTTACAAAGATAAAGAAGCAAGGGTGTTGAATGCTGAGCGAATGGTGGCGTACGTGATGGACTCACATGCAAGGGTTCATCCAGTCCACCCACTTCCTAACCTTTACTGGCACTTGTTTTGTCTGTGGATCTACCGTAATGTGCCAGCTCAGCACCACTATTATAATATGGTTTACATGTGTGCATGCATACCCAATGAAAACATGCCTTAATTGAATGATTGCTTTTCATTAACACGACCCAGCCTATGCATCAACCGTTTGATGTCAATGAAAATAAGTGTCTGGTGAACTGCGATCCTCACAGAGCCTACCCATGGCATCAAAACGGGTTTACTCAGAATGAACTTTAAACTTCCAAAGGCAACACGTGGAACCAATAACTTTGAGCCGTTTTCACAGTTGTTTCAGTCAATATTACTTAATATCAGCATTCGCCGGCGTGATATCCACGGCACGGACCCGCAGAACCCTGCAAGCGATACGGGTCTCCCCGTCTCGTGTTCTGTCGACGGTGTGATACGTGCGCGTTTCATTTGGAATTGGCGCGACTCAATTGCAATGCGGTTCTGTGCTGCGATCCCCGGGCGTCAGCCATCGCCGCCACATCAAGCAGCCCCCCTGCTGGAGCCTCACAGGGCTCCGTCGTCGAGCACCTGTCTGTCTCTTAATAAAAAAGACAGGGAGGGGGAACTTGAGCTCATCACCGCTGTCTCCCGGAAACCCCTTCCCTCCTGCGCCTCCCTCTCGCCCCTTCCCCTTTAGCCCCCCGTCCCCAGTTTGGCATGCCCCTGCCAGGTATTTGTTCAAATTCCTCACACCCCATGGGGATAGGTATGCCCCCTCTCCTCTTTACAGCCTCTTCTCACCAACACATGTATGCAGCACCGCACCCCCCCCCCCCCGGGAGGAGCACAGACGTGAGCCATACATCCCAGAGGTCCTGGTGGACGTGGTCAACCGGTAAACAGTTTCCCCCGGGTCGTCTCCAGGCAGACAGCGCTGGCCGAAGCCCCCGCAGCTGCGGCCCCTTAGACCGACCACCACCGGGGCCAAAAACAACTCTCCCGACAAATGCCGAAAGACGTTGTGATTTAATCAGAGCCCGTTGCCCTGACATGGAAAAATGTTGTTGCAACGGAGCACTAAAGTGTACAGTTCACCTCCGTGCTCCAGACATCAGACCACCATATAAAGGCAGTGTGCGCGCGTGACGCATGCCGTCGGGACGTGATTGGATGTGGTATTGACATTGGGTGGTAAGTGAGGTGCATTAGTTAGTGCAGTGGCGTAGGAGGTGACAGCCCATTGACTGCACCGGCCTGCCGCTACTGACCCGAGTGTCCCCACACATTCAGTCAGAAGGTTGTGCTCATTGACAGCAGAAATAAATACTGGTACCCACAAGGTTCAGTAATGTATTAATAATGATAAAATACACAATGATTCGTCTGACAGCACATCACTAATATAGTATCTGTAACTGGTATTTATCTGTGACTGTTGAGATTTGGAGAACTGGAACTGAATTGGTGAAGTAAAGATGCATTGTCTTTGTCATGGTCATTTAACTGAGTTGCTTCAAAAAGCCTCTAAAAATATCAGTATCTGTAAATGTCAATATGGCTGGTCAAGAATAATTCTCTTGATATTTGTTGAATTTACATCTACAGGAAAACTGCTTTGCCGGGTCATCTTCATCTTCACCTTCTCCTTCATCTTGCGTTTAGTTTATTTGGCTTAGTCTCATCATGCTACTTTTGTAAGCGAAATATTGTCCTCTAATAATTTGGTAATTAAAACCAGGCCTTTTCACAAACCCATTACTATAAATCTTAAACAAATGGAAATAATATGATGCATTCCCAAGCAATGATATTTTTTCCTAATCGCTCACCGACTACATCAACACTGATGATAGCCTAATAGCCTACATAACGTGGCATTTGTCTGTGTGACCATGTACTTTGTCCGCCGTTTAAAAACACATTATGTGGGATTTTTTTTTTAATCGTAAAATACAACATAGTCTATAAGTAATAAGGGGTTCACGGGGAGAGATTTACGTCTCGGCCATTGCATCCGTGTCATCGGGTTTATGACTAATCTTTCAACAGAAAAGATAAATGGATGAATCAATTAATTATCAATTGGACAGCATTATTATAGCATATAGCATTTCCACAGTTTATCCTATATAAATATAATGTACTGTCTGTAGTTAAACAAGCGTACCTATAGCATATAGGCCTTATGTTCACATGTGTTAGTGTTGGTTCTATGTGTGTCCTGTGGCTCATCTTTCCGCCTTCCTTTTGATTTCCTACTGAGGGATAACGACGAGGCGAGTGGGTCAAACGCATTGTCCTTATGAATAGTCATTGTGCATAATGAGTGCGGGACGGCAGCCCCAACACGCCACTAACGCCCGCCCCCCGATACCATACAACACACACGCACTCCTTCCCCGCGGATTGGTGGTCGTCTCAAAGTGTGAGGGGAGACTAGAGAGAGAGAGACACACACACACACACACACACACACACACACGCACAAACACACTCCAGAGAGCAACTCAGAGCCACAAGTCGGGAATTGGAGATACTTACTATTTATTTATTTATTTTTTAGATTATTCTACCTTTACTTTATGTCAACGTCGATACTTTATATTTGAGACACGTTAGACGGATTTCGACCAATCAAGAAGGCAAAAAAGATGAGCTTAATCATCCAAAATCTTCCGTGGAATATCATTTTTACAGCGTGTGGAATAAGAATGATCCTTGAAGGTAGGCTATGCACCACATTTAATAGAAGTAAATGCGCTCATAATAGTGTCGCTACGATCACTCCTAATAAGGGCGTCATGATATATACTACAATAAAGCGCTCATATCGGGCTTCAGCATGTTGGCATTTGCGAAAATCAACGCTAACATATTGTTACATAAAAAAACGATTTATTTAGGATGTCAAACGTATAGTATTAAAATGGTATAGGCCTATTTAATGATAACGTCAGAAATAACACGGTAGGCCTATATGGCCTTCATCCTCAACACAATTCTATTTGCCCGAATAAGGCAATTTAAGCAAAGAAAAAACAACGTATTATTAAGACCATCCGAAATAGATTGCTGTATGCCACGGAGGTACCACAGATGTTATTGAGAGGGGGACGGTGAAGCCCGTCGGGCGCGCATCTCCGCGGGGGCTCCGCTGGCCTGCACAGTTCAACAGTAGCTCTTAACCCCGGCGCTGTTCAGGTCACCATGTGTCGTATGCTGCACGGCATGTGTACCCCCCCCGCGTTTGCTTTGAAGTTCAGCGCATAGCTTAGGATGCATTGATTATGTGTGTATCAAATATTTACATGAGCCCTTCGGTTGTGTCGCAACATTCAATTGCACCAACACGGCGATGCCATCTGACAAGCTCAATGAGGATTGTGTGATCCTACACTACACTTGAAATCCAGCAAAAATACAAATAAAATCTAATTTCGCTCGGCCGTCCACGTGTTATGGCCAGTCCCTCGTAATTTGACCCAAACGCTCAGCCTGTTAACGTAAATTGGTCCAAAAGATAGGCAATGAGCGATAGGCCAAGCGGTTACAATGTGTGGACGTGACGCTACACGTCGTGTTCCACATTCTCCCATCGGGGAGGACGAACCGTCAGCCGCAACATACCAGTTGTTGATCTATTTTACATTATGTGGGTTCAGCCTCAGCAAGTCCTCCTTATTTTTCCACCGCAAGTAAGAAAATGCATTGAAAGACTTTTTTCGAATTTTCAATTCGTTCTCTGCATGCCTTTAATATAAAATTCCGCACGAAAGACGCACGAACCATTATCTATACTTTTTTACATTTAGTGTTTTTCCCCAAAATTAGACCTATACTCGAAATATATAGGCCAACTACCAAATGTCTACAATGATGAAGAAACAACGTAATGAACAAGAAACAACTATTCAGAAGTGTTGACTATTCATGGTGAAATTCTATGATTGAAACTATTTAATAATTATTATTATCTTCTTTGCCCAAATCTATTCCCACCCTTTCTTTTCTCTTTTCATTCAATTTGTCCCACCTCCTCACCCTCTGATGTGCTTAAATAGTTTCTGCTTCCAGCCCTTTAAGGCAGTGCTTCCTAACAAATTAACACCTTTTAACATTTCCCAACCATGGAACTTTCAGGCTCCATGCCTCCCTCTCCCTCTCCCTTCCCTCTTCTCCCAAATGTCTCCCTGCCTTCTCCCTCTCCATCCATCTCTCCATCCCCAAGCTTGGCCTCCACCGCTCTCTTCTGCTCTTTTCTGTCACTCCTCTCCCTGCTGGGCATCACAGGAAACCTGTACGCCCTGGGTCTCCTCCTCAGACGCAGGAAAGGCAGGAGGAGGCACAGAGCGGGAGCATGCTGCTGCCTCGTCAGACTCCCGGTGCCCTCCTGTCTGGCCAACGCTCAGTCCCCTTCCCTCTCCCCTTCCTCCTCTCCCGTCTCCTCGTCCATCAACTCAAACTCCTCCCTTTACCTCCAGGTGTTGAGCCTGGCTCTGGCCGACCTCCTTTACCTCTTTACCGCTCCCTTCATCGTGTACGACAGCCTGGCGTCCGGCTGGGCCTTCGGGGAGCTGGGCTGCCGCCTTCTCCTCAGCCTGGACCTCCTGACCATGCACGCCTCCATCTTCACCCTGACGGCCATGAGTCTGGACCGCTACAGGGCCGTGGCGCGTCCCCTGCACACGTCCTCTTCCAACTCCTCGGGCCTGCTGCGCGTGGGCCTGGCCTGGGGTCTGGCGCTGGCCCTGAGCCTCCCCATGATGATCACCCTGCACCTGGAGGACGGCGACAGCCAGGACGGCCAGCTCTGCGTGCCGGCCTGGGATGAGCAGAGCTTCAAGGCCTACATGAGCATACTCTTCTGCACCAGCATCCTCGGCCCGGGGCTGGCCATCGGGGCGCTTTACGCCACCCTGGGCCGCCTCTACTGGGTGTCTCAGACGAGGCCCGCCTGGGCCAGCGGGGGCGGCGCCGCCTACCCTCCGCGAGCGCCCAAACCCAAAGTCCTGCTGCTCATCCTGGGCATTGTGATGGCCTTCTGGGCCTGCTTCCTCCCCTTCTGGGTCTGGCAGCTGCTGCCCCTGTACCAGCCCGACATGCTGAGGACGGTACCGGTCGGGACCCAGGTGACGGTGAACCGGATCCTGACTGGCCTGACGTACGGGAACTCCTGCGTGAATCCCTTTTTCTACACCCTGCTGACGGGGAAACGCAGACGCACTCGCCAGACGCTGACGGCAAACGAGCTCTGTCGAAAAAGCAGCCCCGTGCAGTGAGGGGCGTGTGGCCACAGAGCCTGTTTCTTCTGTGGGACTCTTGTATGTCTGTGTGCTGTATGTGGTCACATGTACATAATAGAGACTGACATTTCAATGATTTCCCAAAACACACACAGGAGGACAGGAGGACGGTGGACAATTATAGCACTTTGTTTGCACTTCCGAGACCAGAAGAGCGGAAGATTAAACATTAATAATTGGTGGGTAATTACATTTTTCAACAAACTATATATATATATACTATAAATATGACAGCACTTCTGGCTGACATCGGCAAAGACAATATTATGTTTTCGATCTACAGCTAGTTGCAACCTGTCAGGTCAGAAGGGATATTTGGCTGAACAGATTTGTTTGTTGACACAACACATTATGATTCAGTGACTTTCCTTGAACCATGACACATACACAACACAAGACACAACTCTTAATAATACAGCTATACCTGCATGTTAGGTTTAAAAAACTATTTTGTTATGACACATGCAATTGTTTGCATGACCTTAATGTTTATCAGAATGCTTAATATACAGCTTTATAAATAAAATTGTGCTTCCTATACATCTAAGTGTCAAGTATTTTGAGTTGGTTTGGTAAGAGGGAACACACAGCAATGGGTCTCTGACCTTGAAACCACCGTTTTACCAAATTAGTGTTTAGCCTTTAAAATGGTACCAAAGAAACATAGGGGAGGTGTGCTGCAAGAGTAGAATAATGAGTGTGTTATAATTTCCATTCCTGTGCATAAACGTGCATATAAATGACCATCAATATCCATTAGGAGCCATCTTGTTTTCTCTTTCATGTCCTCTCCGCCTTTTCCTTTAAAACCTGCAATTTCTATCGCCAAACATTTTTCGTCTCAAAGACAACAAAGGTAAACCACCCTAATTGGCTTTGCCTAAACCTTGGTGTATTCTACTCAGCAGATCCTGCCTAGTCTCTCCGAGATTCTCCATGAGTTCTCTGTGTCTCTGTCCCGCTCCCAGGCTGCTGTCTGCAGGCCCTGCTGTTCTGCGACACAGAGGAGTAAATACTGCTGTTAGACAGATAGAGTGTGGTGGTGTTAGGGACTTGATAATGTGGCAGGGGTGTGTGCATGAGTGGGTGGGGGAGGGACACAGAGAAATGACAGGGGTGCATATGCAGAGGGATGGGCAGAATATGTATGAAGGACCTACTGTATATAGCCATGCAGGTGAAAATAATATTAAAATGTGATTTAATTTGATTTGAAAACAGATCTTAATAGATTTGACTAATATAATCAATAAACTGATTTCATTTTTCTTCAGTATTTGAATGAGTCCTGAATCCTTGCTTTGACCAGAAATACTTTGGGCACATAGCCTACTCAATAACATGCATATTGTGCTAGATACACATATCTGATGCTAAACCCTAAACCTCTTAATACGCCAATCTGTCACAATAGACTATTATATACTAACTATAGACTAACTCAATTAATGACATTAATTAACTTCATAGTCTGTGACAATATGAAGTGAAGTAGCGACCTTGTGACTGGCAAGTAGCTAGTCTAGTCCACACTACCTGAGGTCTCCTGAAAATCTCCTGAAAACGTCTTCCATCTAACCAGCCCATGGATGTAGGGCCGTTGAGCCTTGTGTCTTTATTGTTTAGCTCATATTAGTTACAGCCGTTTTTGTTCTATGGTTGACTATCGGTCTGTGTGAAAAAACAACAACCGACAACCGTCAACCATCAATTATGAAGGACAGGACTAATCAATATGCTGATCAAGGAGCGGTGCTATTAATGCTGCAGTGAATAACCTGGCCCCAGCCTCAAGGCCTTTATGTGCTTGGGCGACAGCAGCATCTAATCAACAGAACAGGCGTATGCGGCGTCAACGCTGCATAGCAACATGGTTGCAGAGCCCCGTCCATTGTCCATCAAATCAAAGCTGTGCGTGTGGCTTTGTGAATCCTTTTACGGTTTACTGACGAAGGCCTTGGAGCGTGCAACGCGGTGCGCTGGTGTAAGCACTTTGCGCGGTGGCCTCACCTGTCTAGTTTCTGAGATGCTGGACATCAGTCTTTTTGATTATTTGAAAGAAATCCTCCAACCTCTGAGCCGTCACAAAATAAGTCATCGAGTAATTCATGACTCATAATTCAAGTCATTACTCAACAGGTAAATATTTATTTATAGAATGTTTTTCTAGACATTTTCTAGAATTTATTTTTTAATTTTGCCTTGCTTCTTGTTCTGTTATGGAGATTTGGAGGGATATTAGCAAATAATATATATTTTTTTAAATGTAAAGGATGAACAGGGGTGATGGATGCACACGTGTTGGAGGGGGTGATGGTGGGACAGCTGGTTCTTCTCTCATGATGCTCATTGTATCAGGCGCCGTGGCGGCCTAAGCTAGCTGCCGTGCCTTCCATGTGTTTCCATTTACCTGGCGTACCGCTACCGAGCATAGCATTCCCACCACAGTTATTACTCAGTGGTCTGTGTGGTCACACCATGGGGGGGGGGTGGGGGTAGCCTCTGCAGCGAAGCTAACACAATAGCCTTCCACCATTTACAGGCTAGCCACCCTGGAGACCCTTGTGGTTGTCTGTCCTCAGGTCGAGGGTTTTTCAACAGTCAACGGGTACCGGGGTATTTCTTCTAGAAAGCCTCTGCCATTAAACATGTGGCTGCATTGGCTCTCCTGTAGCACCGAATGGTTTCAGGGGCTATTGGGTCATACCAAGATGACAGAAGATGGAGGGTTCACACTCATGTACAGCGGAGCACCGTCCAAGAAAGACTTGAGAGCGCTGTGTAGATATATAGAGCACAGTGAGGCGCTTGTTTAATTCCGCTAGTGTGCATGTTGGGGTGGTTTTGGGCACGCTCCCATATGTCAAATGATTAAGTTCTCCCTCAAGTCTGAAGGGATGACTGAGTGCTTGATAAACTTCAAACATGTTGTCGTTGGTCAGACCAACCAAAATGGACGGAAAATATTGCCTCAGCGTGAAAGCTGGCCAACGTCGAAACGGTTTCGTAGTGTTGGTTGTAACCAGTGTTTAACTTGCCTGATCCAACCATAACTTTTATTTCTCATCTGAAATCTAACTTGATTTCCTCCTAGTTTCCTCCTCTGCTTCTCGTGTCCACACGGAGCCCTAGAAGACAAATGTTTTCTTTTAGCAACATCGCTCTGTGCTACCTGAGCGTTTTATAAATCCCGCACATGTCCGTTTTCCTGGAACTGCCAAATGTCTTTCCATCGTTGCATCCCTCGCCCCGCCTCTTGGGGCCTACTCTCGACCAGTGTTTAGGGCTGAGGCAGGTGCCCCTCCCCTGGGCAGGCTGCTCAGGAAAGCACCCTGTTGTGCAGACGAGACTAGGCCACAGCCGTGGCCAACTTCACGCTGTGAGGCGTATAAGAGGCTCCCTTTCTCTCCAGACACAGGGAAAAAAGATTCCGCTTGCACTCCAAGACGAAAAATGTAATTTTCCCATCTGTTTTTCCTCTCTCAATCACTTGTCCTCTCATCTAGTCTGTGCATTTACTGCTTCGCGTCTCTTGCTCGATCAATTCTGTCAGTTTGTTTGATTTAATTAGCCTTCATTTTATATTTGCAGTGCAAATAACTTAAGGAATTGAATCTATGTCATTAAGGTCAAATGTAGTAAAAAACTTGGATTATACAATAAAAATTATATTCTTTATTATT
>JAOPJK010000008.1:3529579-3543742 GCA_027123565.1 Phycis chesteri
CACACACACACACACACACACACACACACACACACACACACACACACACACACACACACACACACACACACAAGTGCACACCCAGTCAGCTGTGTATAGACATTCTGGCTGAAGGAAGCGGGCAGGTCGGTGTTACCGCAGAGGAGCCCCACCTCATCCTGCAGATGAAGGAGCGACGGGCTCCCATGCTCATTCGAACCGACGCCTGTGGGCTCTCTTTCTTCACCGTTCCTGTCTTCAGGTCCAGCATACGCCCTGAGAGAAACCAAAACACCAGGCAGGTGTGAACTCCCACTGAAGACAAACCACACGTCTGCCACTGATTCAGCCAGTGGTGTGGTGTGCGTCTTGGAGGTAGGGGTGCGGATCTGAGTGCGGTTTTTCTCTACCTGTGGTATTCTCTGCTGTGGAGAGCTGCTCCCTGAGCTTCTCCGTGTCATCGGGGTGGAGCTGATCGTAGAGGGAGGAGCCCAGCCAGTCCGACTGGGACTGGTTGAGGACGGGGGTCAGTGAATCCGAGACGTGGACGATGCAACCGGTCTCGCAGGACACAACAAACAGGAAGCCGTCGGCAGCCTCCAAAACCAGATGCTTCAGTTCCTTCAGACAGATGGCCGGGGAAGACATTTAGGCTTAGATGGGGAAACCCAATGAGCCAATCATAATTAAGTTAAATACAAGGCACATGCTGAATAAAAAAAAAACACTTCTATAGGTTAATGTTTCAAAACAAGATGGGTGATGAAGGACACCTGCCTCATGAACCACAACACCACATAACAACCTCTCCCAAAAAGCAATTCTCCCCCCCCCAAACCTGGTCATTGAGGAAGCAGGGCTTGTAGGACCCGTCCGTGTTCGTGGTCCCGGTGCCTCTCAGAGACTTCATGTGCGACACGGCCATCCGCAGGATGGTCAGCTTGTCGGGCTTGCGCGCCAATGCACTGCAGGTGGGCACCATGTCGGACAGCTCCGTGATGTAGGCCGTCATCTTGTTGCGCCGCCGCCGCTCGATCTCACTGTGGTTCTCCCTGGGGTGAGGGAACGGGGGAGAGGGAGGCCGGACGAGTGACGGAGAGGAAGGGCGGAGATGGGGAGGGGGGGGAGAGAAGCGGTCGGGCAGGTGGACAACATGGAGTAGAGGTCAAGAGTTAATGTCGCAATGTAAATATGCAGATTGGGAAGAAGTGGGGAAAGAGAGAGCATGATGTTGGGAAAGAAACAATGGATGCACTGACACTATAATGTGTAGTCAATGATATTGTATAATGATAGTGGTGAAGCAAGAGAGCCTGATCTTTGAATGCCAGCCTGAGTGAGGAAGAGAGAGAGGAAGTGCAAAAAAAAGAAACAATCTTCAATTGTCCTGAGAGTAGAAGAGAAGAGAAGGTGAGGGTGAGAGAAAAAGGGAGGGAGAAAGGTCTGTTGCTAAAGAGGTAAAGATAAAACCAAAGCAAATCAAAATCCTTCACACACAGTGGGAAGGATTTAAGAAGGAATTCTTAAAACAGTGGATAATAAGTGTAGCACAGAACTTGAGAGTCAACAACGCAGCCTTCCACAATGGTACAGGCCATACCTGGCTAGTTTCTCCTTATATGCAAAGCTGTGACCTTCATCCAAATACCTGGAAATTTAACAAGCCCTCCAATATACAGGTAAAAAATACTATACTGAAAGGTAAAAGGTAAGCTGTGCGTTAGAAAAAAAGGGGAGAAAGGGCAGAGCTGCAGTTACATATGGGACAGTTATGTATACAATAAACACAACACACACTTTTCTAAATGGTCCTACCTGGCAAATCTCTCCTTGTCATTGGAGCCTCCTGATTCATCATCACACCTGAGACATGATAATGATGCAACAACAATTAGCTTGACTATCTTGCTGATTATGCAACAACAAGAAGCTTGACAGGCATAGGCATTCGCCAAAACCGCGTAAACAAATGTCACATGCACAAACAATGAAGCATGTACCTGAAGAGCTTGTTTCCTTCATCATCGTCATCGTCTTCATCATCGAAATCTGGCCTGCATTATTTGGGGCAAGGCTCTTATTACTGGCATGACATTTAAATATGCTTAGTATTGCGGGTACACCTAACGAGTAAATTATTGTAAACTATCGCGTGTGCCAATAAGTTATAAGAGGTTGTATACGACGCACAAAACAGAGTATTGGGTGTTGAATCTGCTGTGATTGTAGTGATCACAACCTAGCCACAACAGGTGTCATGGAGAACGCTAATAAAAAAATATAATAAAATAGAACATTGACAGATATAAAGACTTACATTGCTCGTCTTTTATTGGCCCCTTTCGGCACAACAGCTCCACCAGTTGCTTGGGCACCACTGGGGCCCATACCCAGATTAGAATTAGGTAAATCTAATAAAAACAAACAGTGAGGAGCATTTATGAAAATTGTTTCTTCGACTAATGAAGCAAATCAAGAAGAAAATCACTCCATCACAGCGCATTGCTTTCAGTTACGACTACCAAAGTATTTGCAGTAACGTTCGTCCAGTTTAACAACCACAACATTCATACAGCGATGTTAAGATGCCCCAATTTAGCCATGTAATTAAACATGCTTTATGTCCACGCCTGAATGCCAGGCAGAGTTAAATTGTTTGCTATAACCCCAGTATCTCTCAAACGTATACAATCCCTGGCCAGCCTGTGAAGCACCACAGCTATAACTGTTACTATTAGCTTCGCAACTAAGCTAGCTGATGCTGTCACGCTATCAGAATCAAAGTGTCATATTTAAATACACACTAAACACATCTGGCAAGTTGACAGCTGCATGATCTTGGATGACTGTTCCAATATTAGCGCTACGTTACCTGAGTTTGAAGAGGGAATGTCCATATTGGATAACATAAACAAACAAAACAACTTCAGCTACGAAAAATCCTACAGCACCCCCCCCCCCCAGTGTTAGCTCAATGCTAACTAGTTTCCTGTCAACGTTCTAGCGCCGGAGCCTTTATTTTAAAAAGCCCAAATCCATCGCCATGATACACAGCCTACTTTTGACTTTGACAGCCCGACTACACAAATTCTGAGAAAGAGATAATATATCTTATTTACTGACACTTTCTCGGTTCACCCCGGTTTAAAATCCCTAACTATCCAAGATGGCGCTTCGGGTGAGCGCTGGGAGCGCAAGCCAATACAAGCTGCTACAACGTATTCAGTTCATCACGTTCTGTTGGACGACACATTACGTACAATGTGGGACACTCCGTTTTTGCGCCACCTCGCTGATATCATTGGGTACATCCATAAACGTTGTTTATGGATATAGTAGCTATATGCAATTATGCGTAACATATTCATTCGTCAATATTCACTATTTCTACTCAAGTATTCGGCGTTTTTGTCATGCAGGCTAAAACGTAAAACTGAAAACTTTACTTAAAACGTAACAACATTTTAGAACATTGTTTCTATTCCATAAACAGGTAGCATCAGAATAAAATAAAATAATTATATAAACATTAACTTACAACAGGGAAGGAATAAACTTGAAACAAAGATATTTCCTTTCGGGATGTTTGGTTTTATTATTAATAATACTAAGGCACCATTTAACACAAAAAAATACCAAATGAAAAAGAACACTAATAGTTTTGATGCGGAGAGGTCGCTAGTCGGTAAGAATCGGTGACGGTTGAGGAATGGAGTTGGACAGAATGTTAAATGACAAGAGGGACAACGTAAGACATGCCTCGTCTTTCTTCATGAATATTTGGCAAAAAAGTGAATGGAGGAGTGGATGAGGGAAAAATGAACAGGTGAGAGGTAGCCTATACATTGCATATAAGGCACTTGGCATACAAAATAACACAACATACAACTTATTATTTTGGGTATTCATCGGAGTGATGACTGATTATGAGTAAAACTTGACTTCATGATCTTTCATTTAAAAATGAAGTGCAGAACCGTAAAGCCCATTTCATACAATTATAAACCTTAAATTCAAGCATCAAAGCAACCAAGGATAGAAATAGGATAGGAACCAAGCAACCAAGGATCCAAGGATACCATGGCACTGGCTCTTAAGCAATGACCTACAGCAATCTGGACCACATTTAAATAAAATACATTGTTTAAACTCTGCTTCGCCAATCTCATGTGGAAAATAAATCTCACAGACCAATCAAAACTCCCATTTCTCCACAATGGGTGAATAATTGTATTATAGCAATGATTAAAGGGTCAAGTCTCTGTAATTGGTTCCAGAGACATTCAACTCCGACACAGGAAACTAAAAACCTTGATTATATCGCCGCAGTTGTGCTAAACTCTAATCTGAATTCACAGATGTTAATGGTGAATCATACTCCATTCTGCAAAAACAAACAACTGAAAAAAATAGTTTTTAGAGCTGGAAATGTTCTGGCTAAGGAGTAATTTAGCTGGAATGAGACAGCAAATAATTGGATGAATCTGGGAAATACAATGCATAGTCGTGGTTTCCTGGCTGACTGGAACACTTATCACTTATTTGATTCAGGAAACAGGAAATTGTCAGATGAACAGATCAGTACTGTTTGGTATTTTAAACCAAATAACCCAAAGAACACACAGAGAGCATTCATTTCATTAATCATTTTCCTGATAATAAGGGTTAGGGTTACTGTTAAATGTTATGAAACGCCTGAAGTGAAAAACTCCACAGGGCTGTGATAAATTAAACACTTGTTATTATTGGAGGCAGTCAATATTATAGTGTGGATGGCAGTAACGGAGAAGAGGCACATTATTGTGTGTAGTTATTTTCTTAAAGACTAAAACGTGCAAAGAAACTGAGAAGGCTCATAATTGCATAGATAGGGAAATAAGATACGTGTCCTCTCTTCTTCTTGACGTGAGCTGAAAGCACAAATGGCACGTGTTAAAACAATACGACAAATCAAATCAAAAGGCCACAGATGGAAAGAATGAACACGGTACTGAACACGTTCTACACGACGCTTTGCTGGAAGGCACACAAACAACAACAAGACAGTTTACAATGCAGCTTGTCCTCTTCACACCTCCACCTCCACCTAACCCTAACCCCCCCCCACCGCATTGTAGCAAACTACACCACAACAAAAGACCACATCACTTCAAGTAGTGTATCCATCTCCTGAGTTCTGCACGACGAGTGTTTATATCTTGTCTCCTTCGACCTTGCTCAAAATCTGCTTTTTAAAAATATTTTTGTTAAAAAAAACGGCTCCGCTTCTCCTCTCCTCCGCCTCCACGAACCGTCATCCCTCCGTCGCCTCTCTGCTTTGGCGCGGCGCGCGAGTCCCCCTCCAGTCCGCACTGTCCTGCGTCACTCTGACTTGCAGCGGTTGTTGTTGTAGGCTGCGTATCCGTTGCGCGTGGCTCCGTTTTTCTTTGTTTCTTTTTTGGCGTCCTCTTCCTCTTCCGACTCGTCCGTTTCCTCTTTGTCGCTCCGTTCATCGTCTATTTTCTCCTGAAGGAAAAACAAAACAAAATGGATGGAGGTGCTTCAGTAAAACTTCACAAAGTCACACATCAAGGGCACCTTTCTAGCTACAGTCTGTTCGAAGGCTGTGGCCGTGGTCAGCGCCTCCTCAAACAGACCAACAGTATGTATCAGTGTGAGTGTGTTATTTGTCTGCGCGGTGCCGTGTGCGTACACATACGTTGTTGGTCAGGAAGCGGACGGCCATGCGTATGATGAGGACCGCCCAGAATATGTGGAGAAGCTGCAGCACAAACATGAGGCCGTTGAAGAAGTAGTATCCGAAGAAGGGCTCATAGATTGTCACCGGATAGACCCACGTGCAGTACATGATCCTTGGGACGAAAGCATAGCGTTAATGGGACATGCCTTTTCCTGCAAAGTTAACCACACACGCATTCACTGAATGCATTTCTCCACGAGTGAACCGCATTTACTTGAAGGGGAAGATCACGAGCCGTGTGATGATGAAAATGACGGCAAAGATGATGAAGATGCAGTTGCAGGTAGCCCTCCAACCAGCGTAATTAAACATCTTTGCAGACTAGATAAGACAGTGGCACACAAGAAAGAGGTATATTAGTTGTCAGGTCACAGCCGAAATATTCCGAGCCACAAGGTGGCAGTGCAACACAAGTGGTGTCATAGGAGTGTGCGTTCTGAGCTTCACCACATCCACTGAAGGATGGATTTGGAAAATGTTAGCATGTTATCACACATGGAATATTAATTTGTGATGCGAACAACTGAACGGGTAACAGGGTCCAAAACCTGTGGATTTGTGTTCATACAGTATATATTTTAAGATTTATATTCCTAATGTTTTCATGTCATTAAATCGAACAAAATATTTTTTAAATATCACACTATATCACACTACTATCACCCTTAAAGGCAGATCCTCCGACTGGTTGTGTTTACGGTCCTTTGAATCCCTTGATTACCCTCACACTGAACACTGAATTATTTAGCACAGTGTGAAGAGATTCCGCGACAGAGAGGCGGTGAACACACGACGGACCTCGAGGAAGTAGTCAGAGGAGTCGTGCAGCAGCATGATGAGCGTCCCGGCGCGGATGTAGTTCACACACCAGGAGAAGCTCAGCAGCACAATGGCAGCCAGGTGATGGATTATCTGCTCGTTGAAGTCCTGGGGACGGAGAGGCCACTTGATTTAATGTCGAGATTGCCATTTAGCAAACACTGCATATCCACAGCAACTTGAGTGCAATCAAAGCATACAAAAGGAATGGCAAGGATACGAGAATATATATGTTACAACCAGAATGAGAACAAGGTTATCAGAATCGTCCTAAGTGCGTTGTAACTTCAACATCAAATTTGTATGATGATTGTATAATAATGTGTATAATGAGAAGGATAATATTGCGCTAGACGTTAAGAGGCTCTGCTGGGACATTGGGGGTGAACCCATGCCAAGCAGCATTTGGGGTAAAGCAAAGCACACTGAGCCAGAGGTACAGGCTGTGCTTCAGGGGAGAATGCTTCCCCAAATGCCGTTCTCAAAGATTGGCCCCTTCTGTGTTAAGCTGACCCAAATAGCCCATATCCCCACGCAAACCCAAACTACCCAAAAACAATCAAATGCACACACACACATATGTACACACAAACAAAGACAAAGACAAACATGACTTACACTAGATGCACATGTACACACACACACACACACACACACACACACACAAGTAGAAAATTCACAAACTGGTTGGTGGAGACTGGCAAAAACATAGGATTTTACTCCTGTTTTCTGTAAATGACACAATGTCTTATTTCAGTAACAGCAATAAAGTGGTCTAGATTGTTTTGGGTGCCATGTTTTATCAATGTATTGTCCAGACATTCTCTACTTCTGTCACTTACATATGTTGTTATTACTATGGGTGTGTCTGTCTCTGTTGGGAGTTGTGTCATGTATGTGTCATCTATGTATCATTTTTGTTATAGCCCGGTCTGCTGGCAAATTCCCATTTTCTGTTTATGTGTCAATTTTGCTTCACTCTTACATTTTCGCCTTGAAACTCTCTGTGCCCTTTCTCTGTATAGACTCATGCCAGGAGCGCAATCTTCCCTTGAACAGATGTCATACTATCTTTATGTATCAAAACATATTTAGCATCTCTCTGAGTGACACTGTCTTGTTTAACCTTTATTCCTGAGCTCGCTGCTTTGCTTAAACAGACAATCCAGAACCAGAGGACTCATCAGACAACAGATCCAGAAAGTGTGCATAACCGATCGCGATGTTGAAGATCATATAAGAAATATTTTTTCTTAAAATAAAGAGGAAACACTTCTGTGTTTCACTATAAAAAGCTGCTTCGTGACTGAGTCGGCCAGCTCATTATGGGGGTTTGTTGCCTAGTGGGTAGGAGCCTTAACACAAACAAAAATGTGCAAACACTAAGCACGTAAACAAACAAACACACAGCACAAACAGCACATGTGCAAACACCAATGCAGTAGTCTGGGTGCGGTCTAATGTCTGCTAACAACTCATGCCAGATAGTGGGCTGATAGCATTTGCCTTGGCACTTAATATAGCGTGATAGGGTGCCATATCTTGGCAGAAATGTGCCCATGTCTCGTGTAACGGCAGGAGTTTAACGGCAAAAGGCAAACTCAAATGCAGATAAGAAAAGCGTGGATGCATGTTTTTACTGTCCATACGACCTGCTAAGAGTACCACCGTAGCAATAGCGCCACAGCACCACTGCAGGATTACATTAGTCATACATTCTCCTGGTTCCCAGTGACCAATATCACAAAGGCCAAAGATAAACAACAGTTTAGGACAGGAGGAGTTGAGTGGACGCGTTGGCTCACCTTTCGCTTGACATCGGAGGCCACGCTGAAGAGCAGAGCCACGTAGAAGCCCAGCTCTATCATGTAGTACCAGTACTGAGAGGACAGGAGAGTCTGAGGGAGAGAGAGAGAGAGAGAGAGAGACAGAGTTTACGACGCCCGGCCACACTAACGGTATTAAATGTTGCCGTTGCATGCATATCAATTACGATCCTTCAATGGCTGATTTTTGTTTTGTTTTCCGTGAGTTCAATTTTGGCGCGGTGCCTTCGGTGTGGTGTGGACGCTCGTACGGCTCTTTAAAAAGATGACCCGTACCAGCACAGGGAACCCCTCCCACATCTCCTTCAGGTCATAGAACCAGGGTTTCTAGCAGGAGAAGAAGACGAGAGAGGCTGAGGTCACACATGCAAAGACGGCTCTTTTTATACACCGGATGACTCATCTCCAGCGTAGGTCACGGAAACCCCGGGGAAGGGAAACAGGGAGTCGGATGTAAATGTGGAACCACTACTCACATCGATCAGGGCGGCCAGGCCAGCAATGAAAGCAAGAAGGTAAAAGGTAAATCTCCAACTGAAAGAGAATGCACACACAGATAGACATGCAAACTTGCATCTCAACCGGTGGAAGGACAATGTATTCCAAGTGGAATGCAACAATGGCGGCTTCCCTCTCCCTCTAAAACGCACACATCTTGTACAACAATAATACAGCAATACAGCCTTTTAATGCTCTCACTATGTCAAAATATCTATATAGATAGATATGTAGATATGGTCAACTACAATAAGTACACCAGGTAAGAACATGCTCAGGACATGAGAGGTGTGGAGTGGAGAG
This sequence comes from Phycis chesteri, assembly GCA_027123565.1. Classification (NCBI taxonomy): domain Eukaryota; kingdom Metazoa; phylum Chordata; class Actinopteri; order Gadiformes; family Phycidae; genus Phycis; species Phycis chesteri. The sequence goes on from JAOPJK010000008.1 coordinate 3,538,745, forward strand.
TGGCAGTGACAGTGGTGTCACTGCCACTATCCACGTCGACCTCCTATTTCGCTGTACCTCCTATTTCTTGACAGTGGAGTCAAGAAATAGGAGGTAGAGCGAGGAGGGAGGGGAAGGAGAGAGGGAGAGAGAGAGAGAGAGAGGGGAGAGAGAGGTAGCGAGAGAAAAAAGGGGGATGGAGAGAGATAAGAAAAAGAGAGAGAATGAGAGAGAGAAAGAGAGAGAGAGCGCTAGAGAGAGAGACAGAGAGAGCGGGAGCGAGGGGGTACACCAGCGGAAGTAGCAGTGGGAAAAACAGGGAGACAGGCCACAGTGAGCTGATTGTGTCCTGAAACACAACAGATGGATTCATGGGGGACGTCGTCAAACGCGTGCACAGTCCGTGAGTGGGAGAGACAATCGTGCTGCACGTCACGTGCACACGCTCACACACTCCACTGCTGGCTGGGAAGCCAGTAAAGCAAGTCGGAGAAACAACATATCCTCACTTCAACCCGCAAACATCCACATATACACCAAGGAGGCCATACGGACAATGACAATGTAGCGGTAATGACATGCACTGCATGCAAGGGGAAGGATGGTCACCATCCATGCAGGCTATTTCCGAATCATGCGACACTGTGACATCTTTATACGAGAGTGGCTTGTGTCTTTTTATTATATTCCATAATTCTAGGTTTGGTTTGTTTGTTTTAGTTTTTTTTGTGCAACAGTTTTACGGTCTGTGTTCTATATATTGTCAAACCAGTCAAAACACATTCGTATTAAGATTATGTGTGTGAGCGCTAAAAATCCTGGGAATGCCGTGTTATACTATCAGCACATCCAGCATATCAGTCCAGACAGTGGGCCTGCGGTATGTACAGTGACTGCCTCTCCTCCCCGGGTCAATCCCCCCACTCCTTAAAGGGCTGGGTCTAATGTGTCACTGTCGGTATTTCTCTGTAAATCCCGTAAGCTGTGACCCTTCGCGCTCAGGATTCACACTCCTTAGTCCACCTGACATGTGACCACACTGTTAGTTTAGTTAGTTATGCTTTGGCTTCTGTAAACACTCAAGAGTTAAATATAACACGGAGATGGACACAGGGCGCTTGGCGCTACCCAGAGGTACTGTGTGTGTGTGTGTGTGTGTGTGTGTGTGTCCGTGTGCGAGAGAGGGAGCATGGCCGTGTTAGGTAGGAGTCGTGGCATCGCGTGCCCGCAGTTGGCTTTTGGGCGTGCGTGCAAGTAGCCGGGAAGCAGGCATGCTAGCTAGCAGCGGAGTGACATTATAATGAGTGTGTGTGTGTGTGTGTGTGTGCGTTATTAATAGATGGCAACTGGGGTCAGCTGTTCCAACTGGTTGCACAGCCAGCGATGTACATCTGTATGTGTGTGTGTCCGATGTGTAACCACAGTATGTGCATGTGTGCATGCGCGGTGTCTTTCAGCGGTACCTGGCCTCTTTGAACTTCTTGATCACGCTGGGCCGGTCCTGGTTCCGGCGCCTCCGGAACCAGCGCTGCACTTGTCGCTCCGAGAAGCCTGTCTGCTCACAGAGACTCTGCTCGGCACTCTGAGGAGAAGGGGTTGTGGATGGGTATTAGAACCTATGGTAGGAGGAGTAGTAGTAGTAGTAGTAGTGGTAGTAGTAGTAGTAGTAGTAGTAGTAGTAGTAGTAGTAGGAGTAGTAGTAGTAGTAGTAGGAGTAGTAGTAGTAGTAGTAGTAGTAGTAGTAGTAGTAGTAGTAGTAGTAGTAGTAGTAGTAGTAGTAGTAGTAGTAGGAGTAGTAGTAGTAGTAGTAGTAGTAGTAGTAGTAGTAGTAGTAGTAGTAGTGGTAGTACTTTTAGGGAATACAACTGGGGGTAAGCAATTGTCTGTCTAAATGATCATATTATATTATTTCACTATCAGTAACATGTGACGTATATTTCCTGTATGCTATACATGAACATGAGCTTATTATATGAACACACTATTCTTAACAACCCCTGAGATGGTTCTTGTTTCCTGTGATAACTCGGGTGCTGCGATGGGGTGCATTAGAGTGTAGAACGTGAGCACAGTTCACGTTGCTTATGAGTTTATGAGTTTATGAGTTCTATGTCAAGTGTCATCAGATGAGATTCATCACCTTAATAGTGCACACCAGTCATTAACAAATAGAAGATCAATTATCTATCTTTAAATTTGCAGCCATAATGTCCCTGCGTGCTGGCAGCTGAGGTGTCATAAAGTGTTTTGTGTTTTTGTTTAGCGTGCACTTGGCTCCACTGGCTAGGTAGTAGACTCGTATTCTCAGGTGCCTTTCCAGGCCAAACTGCAATTAACACTGTTTAGTTTTAAAGAACACACTTCTTAAGTAATCAACATCACTCAACGTGAGCACCACTTGGACATGCCAGACAGAACAGGAAAAGAGTGCCTCGTCCTCCGATTGGTTCATGCTGCTCTCTTACTTCGACAGCTAGAACACATTCATCGCAATAAGAGTTGCAGAAGTGTGCACATTCATCACTTTGTTGTGTGTGGGGAACACATTTGCAAAGTTGCAGTGACTGAGGTTGTAATCCCAGAGTTGTGTTGTGCTGAACAAAATGGACGAGTAAATGCTCGTATGAGTACATGTTGGATTACAGGTTTGCAGCTGTAAGTGTATTTATGAACGTAATCTACACATCTACACATAAAATACTCAATAGTAAGTGAATTTTCAACAGACAAGCAAAAACGTTTTTCACAAGCTCTCGTGTGTTTTGTTTTTACTATGACTTCAAAGTCAGCTCACATGCGTGATATTGGATGAAAATGAAAATGTGAACACTGCAAGTGCAGATTTTTCTTCATCAAGTTCTAACATCATATTCTGCAAGTTCTCACATCAAATTCACATCTCACATTTTGCGAGAGCCTAGTGTATGTGTGTGTGTGTGCATGCGGTTGTTGGCGTGTGCATGAATGTGTGTGTGTGTGTGTGTGTGTGTGTGCATTCCTACCTTAGTAGGGTTCTTGCTAGTGTTACAGTAGAAGGACTCCAGCGTGGGGTTGGGAGAGACTTGGAGTCGTTCCTTCTCCTTCACCCCCAGCAGAGAGGCTAGGGGCAAGGCCACCGTCCTGCACAGACAATCACACGCACACACACACACACACACGCACACGTATACACACACACACACACACAGTGATGAAAGTGATGCTTTGAAAGGTTATCAAAACAAATAAAAAGAAGCATAACACGGCATTGGCCCATCATTTATTGATTTCGTGATCACTAGGCGATGTATCGCCCTGTGAATTCCTAGTGCGCACCAGCGCGCACCATTCGGGATTTCATTCAGTTCATCAATTATACAAACGCTTTGGTCAGGCGTGTTTCAAACAAAATGTTCCTCCGACGTTCTTCAGCGAGCAGCCCTGTGATGCCGCGGAGACGAGACGCGGGGAGAAGGCAGAGCATCGCCGGCAGAGTGACTCAGGAGAAAGACACGGCATCGTGGCACCGCACAATGAAGAGGAGGAAACCGAATTATCTATCAGGGGAGAAGGGCAATGCAACCGGAGAGAGAGAGAAGAAGAGTCCCAGCAGAAGTCTGAGGGGGATGGAGCACTGGGAAATGAGATGGGCCGAGCGGGGGGGGGGACGGGGACGTGGGGGTTTTGTCTCGTGTCCGACACCCCGGCAGCGCATTTGAACAATTTCGCATCAATTTTATTACATGCATACATATTGCTTTTTACAATAAATTTTCAACGCAGCAGACTCGGCCTTGCGTTTGTGTTTCCAGATTTGCTTGTAGGAGGTTCGTGTGCATTTGAGGTTAGAATGCCGCGCGTACACTCTGAAGCTGAAGCTTTTAGTTAGAAAATGGGCCACATTTGCACCCAGGTCAAGGCTGCAATCTGCCGTCTTGTCTATGTGAACTGGAGGTGTAATATTCCTTCTTTTCCAAAAAGCCGCCACTGGGGTAGGCGTAAACAAGTGACGTGACATGAAGCGCGAAGTTGGCCGTGAACAGTGACGTACAACATATGCGTCAGAAAAATATTTAGCCCCGTGACACCAGTGTCAGTTTCAAAACAACAATGGCGGGAGAACAAGAAGCTACTGTGGTCTGATGCACTGCGCATTTTTGGATCTTTTCAATCGCGAATGCAGTTGATCAGCTCTTCCCTGGTTTAAAACTCCTGGCTGTGGGTCGCACAACATCGACACCTCTGCCCATCTCACGCAATTGCCGGGACATTGCGGCTTGGATTTACATAGCAATGGAGGTGGCAAAAAGTGTACCCTCCTTGGCGTGATATTGCCGGGCCAAAATTGACCCCCAATTTACCGCGATCAGTCTAAATTCTCGGACCTAGCCGCAAAAAAAGACAGCCAAATTGGCGGGTTCCTGTATAAAAACGCCTAAAGATCCCAGTCGGGTCCCGGGAGGTCCGACGCAGACCTTGGCGACCGAGGGGTCTGCAGGGGTGTGGGTTCAGCGTCAGAGGAGAGGGGAGGGGGCGGTGAACTGCAGTGGAGGAACGGACCTTTCAAAGATCTGGCGGATGATGAGGAAGGCTAGGGCGAGGGGCAGAACCACCCAGAGGTCCTGGCCCTTGGCGTAGATCCTGCCGTCCCGGTCCTCCAGGTCGGCCCAGCCCAGCCCCTTCGGAAACCACAGCCGCTCCTGCCAGAACCAGTTGCTCAGCTCCTGCAGCATGCTGCACAACACGGGAGATAGGGTTAGAGGTAAACAGACTCACTGTTCCACTGTGAGTCAATTGCTCACTGTAGATGGACTGTAACTTTTTTCAATTCAATTTAATTCAACCCAATTAAATCTACATTTTTGAGAAGGGGTTTGAGTTAGAAGCCTAACAGGGTTAACCTCAAATTGATACAGTTTCTGTTAATCCCAGGAGCAGCAGACAAGAGGCCAAGAAAGAAAGACAGAGAATGAGAGAGAGAGAGAGAGAGAGAGAGAGAGAGAGAGAGAGAGAGAGAGAGAGAGAGAGAGAGAGAGAGAG
>JAOPJK010000008.1:3726288-3742532 GCA_027123565.1 Phycis chesteri
TCTCTCTCTCTCTCTCTCTCTCTCTCTCTCTCTCTCTCTCTCTCTCTCTCTCTCTCTCTCTCTCTCTCCCTCCATCGGTCTCTCCCTCCCTCTCTTGGTGAGTGTGGCTAATGGGAGACACATGGGATGAGGAGAGTGTGCAAGCCAGGGAGCCGAGGCGCTCCAACGCACACCAGCCGTCCCAAAGAGCCAGCATTCCATACCATACTGTAAAAGTAGGGGGGGGGGGAGACAAGAGGGAAAAGAGAAATGAAAGGATAGAAAGAGAACGAGTTGAAAGAGTGTGATTTACACATGCTGTTGAGGGCTCAGGGCTGTGTGCGCGCGTGCGTGCGCGTGCGTGTGTGTGTCTTTGTGCTCGCGCTTCTGTGTGTGTGTGTGTGTGTGTTTTCTCTGTGGCCCGTGCATTCCACCCTCTGCCTAGATACAGGCCTGGAGTGGAGCTTAACCATGGACTTATAAGGGCCATGCCACAGTCTGGCTAAAAGTGCTCTCATTACCCGTCATTATCATATCTCCTCAGGTTCTGCGCCCTCGTCTGTCAGCCACGGAGCCTTCAGAACATTAGCCAATTAGCTAACTGTCATTAGGGCAATTTAAATGCTAATTAGCCGTGTTGTTAATTTGTTTAATTGGTTTGCGGTTTATTATGCAAGCAAGACTCGTGCGTGTCGGGCGCTAGCAACGCCCCAACCTTTTATTTACATATAATATATGGGACATGTTCCTGTGTTTCAGTCAGGACGTAGGGTTTTTTTTTTCTTTTACGCTGTTGAATGTCACCTTGAATAAGTGTGTCAACATAATGTAAAGTAGCGAGATAAATCTAATTTTACCCTCTGGTGACAGTACATCTGGGAGATATTCTTAGCAGTCCATCAGTCATTTACAGGGTGAGCGGGGACAGTGCCAGAGTTATGGATGATAAATGGGGGTATACCTTGTTTTTAGCTCTACCCCCTGTTTTACATCACTGCCCGGTGACATTTCTCACAAAGTTTCATGTTTTATCTTCATTTTGCAATGCAGCTATGTGGTTGATATGATGATGTTGTGGTGATGTTGGGGATTTGTGAGTGCTTCGCGTTATCTTTCTTGCAGTACAGGAAGCAAAGCCGACAACCAACCAACAACAGCCCATGTGTTCTTTCTATCGGCCTGTGCAGGAGGTGGCACATGCAGCCCACTAAATAATGGATGCCCAGATGTGGTATCCATTTACAACACATATGGATAAAACGGATATATTATTCATTATTGGATGTCCTGCAGTTAACCAATCATTAAGCAGGTTTGGTCTATAATTGCTATGTATTTGGGGTAAACATGCGAGATAGAAAGCTGCTCAATACGAAAATGTGAATGAACTGCTGCTTTTATATAGTGACTGCCCTCTGCTGGAGTAAAATAGCGTCCAATCCCCATTCTATGCATTTCAAAGACATCAATTCCAACGCCTCATTTGATGCATCCAATGTAAACACTGAAGAAATCCCAAACACGTGTCTTACTTTTCAGTAACACTTTTAATGTGTAGAATATCTGCAATAGAATAGACCTAAAGAAAGAAATAAAATGGATATCAATTATCATGATTTGCAGTTGTGCAAAATCTTTGAGTATACCTTTTTTTTTTTTTTTTACAGTATCACACTTTGGAAATGTTGAGGCATGCACATCCACGACAAATAGGGGACATGTGAACCAATGCAACACAGCGAGTTCAATTGCACGTTTCACGTCTTAATAATTAATCTACACCATACACAGGAACACTAGCCTACTCCAGTGGACATTAAACAGCATACTCCTTCTCAACAGTAGACTCATTCATACGGGCATATTTTCTCTCTTGTGTATACACCGCATGTGCCTGCCAAGGGACTCCATCCATTTGAAAGATTTTCCACAGTAATTACATATAAAGTGTTTCCCTTCGGTGTGTATGGTCTGGTGTCTGTTCAGCGCGCTTGTGGTTATAAACGTTTTTCGACATATATCACATCTGTACGGCCTCTCCCCGGTGTGTGTCCTGATGTGTGCCGCGAGGTGGGAGCAATTGCTGAAACGCTTCTCGCAAACGGAACAACAGTAGGGCCTGTCTTTGTTTTCCTCGCCGTTGTTTTGGTAGGGGTGAAACGGCAACACGGCGTCTTGCAGATTGTTTTTCAGACTGGACGGGGACGAGATAAAATCTTTGATATCCGAGTCCAGTCCGTCCAGCTGCTCCTCGTCGTGGCTCATCCAGAATTCTCTGTGCGCCTTCTGCTGTTCCTTTTTGACCTGCGAGGGCTCTGGTTGCTCTTGCTCCATACTGCTGCCCTCCTCCGTCTCGCAGTGCGGCGTCTCGGAGGCCTCCACTGCGGGGACGGGTGGGATTGATTGATGGTGCGGCTGCTGATGGGTGTGCAGTGGCTGTGTGACGGAGCACCTCTCCGTCCGAGGGACTGGAGAGAGAGAGAGAGAGAGAGAGTGAGAGAGAGAGACAAAGGAACGGGGGTTGCTTACATAGAATTCTTACAGACACACGCACGCAAGAGTGTAAACAAGTATACAAAAGAATAATAGTAAAAATAACAACACATATGCATATTGTGTTTGTAGAAACACAACAGCGCACTGGATCGATTCAAACCAACCTGACTTCAGGATTTTGATCTGCATCCGCAGCCGACTGATCTCTAGGTCTTTGGTACGGCAAAGCTCTTCCTTGTAATCAGATATCGTTTTTTCAACAGCCCCAAATATTTCCTCAGCTGCCGCTGTCAGTCTTGCATTGAGAAATACCCGAAGCGACTGCATAATGGTATTTTTCTTTTGCAGAAGACGAATTGCTTTCGGCGGTGCTCCGCTACGTATTCTTGCTACTCCTATGAGCGTCACGCTTCACTTGTAAACACGGACGTGAAGAATGCCACGCAAAGCGACCACAGCGTGACGTGTTGCACTATCGCCGCCTACTGGAATGGGGTGGAGATGACAACCGATTGATGAAAATAAGAACTAAAAACACGTTTATTGTTGTGTTTTATGTTCTTATCGTTAAATCTTCGACATATTTTAAACAATTGCCTTCCGTAGATGTCGAAGTCATAGACAAATGTGAAATCCAAGTGGCAAGCAATGCTTCCCGCATACAGGCAGAAACTAAAGCTCTGCAAACCTGTTGTGAGGACGTCAAAGCAGTGGACTAGTGAAGCTGTGAGGAACCTGCAGGCGTGTTTGGACTGTACAGACTGGGATGCTTTCAGTACCCACAGGCCTTTTCCTGCACGTCATTCCCGTGAGCACTCATACTTTTTGAGCACTTATACTACATGCAAGTTATCTGATTTATGTACTTGTTTTTCTCTATGCACCTGGGTACAGCCTCCTTTGACCAACACCCAATTCCATTGTGAATGTGACGCGGGCCTGGACCCTGTGCCCCTGAGCTGTTAGATTCACGGAAGATCCAGGGCCTCCGGTTGTCTCGAGGCCTCGGGAACGAGCGGAGACTCTGTTGGTCTGGTAGAATCTATCCCTATCTTAAGTCGTATTTCAGTATCTCTCCAGGGTCAAGCCACCACACGTACCCTCGTCGTTGTTTACCTCACCCTATAAAAGGCGCCTGCCAACAATACTTTTCTGAGAAAGCTGTATCAAGTGTATTGCTCTCTGTTGATCTGCGCCTGTTCACTTGTTAACAACTGAATATTAAAAATGTATCTTTTGGTTTAATCTAACACCTCGGTTGATTTCATTCACTGTCGTCACCTGTGCCGGTGCCCCCCTCTGCTGGGTGTCGTTTTCTTTACCACAACAGGGGACAGGGACAGGTTTAAGAAGTCGAAGTACAGTTTTAGCACGGCGGTGAGAGAAGCTAAACTACAGTTCTCTGAGAAACTCCAACACCAGTTCTCAGCTAACAGCTCTGGTTCTGTCTGGAAGGGGCTCAGACAGATTACAATTTACAAACCTGAACCCTCCTCCACTCCGTCAATGACCTGCGGCTTGAACTGAATGAACTGAAAGAGTTCTATTGTCACTTTGAGAGACATAGGGACTAAAGTCCTGACACCATTCCCCGCGACACTCTCTCCCATCTCACCCCCCCCCCCCCCAGCTCAGCAGGACCCTGGGCCTCCCCCCTTCTACCACAGTGACATGTCCATCTCGCCTGCAGGAGAGGGACGTCCATAAGCTCTTCAAGAGACAGAACCCCCGCAAAGCAGCCGGACCTGACTCTGTCTCTCCATCCACCCTGAAGCACTGCGCTGACCAGCTGTCTCCAGTGTTCACGGACACTTCAACATCTTCAACACCTCACTGGAGGCATGTCATGTGCCAGGCTTCAAAGTCTCCACCATCATCCCCATCCCCAAAAAGCCAAGGACCACAGGACTGAATGACTACAGACCTGTTGCCCTGACCTCTGTGGTCATGAAGTAATTTAAATGCCTTGTGCTGTCCCACCTCAAAGCCATAACCGACCCACTCCTGGACCCCCCTGCAGTTTGCCTACAGAGCCAACAGGTCTGTAGACGATGCAGTAAACATGGCCCTGCACTACACCCTCCAGCATCTGGACTCCCCAGGAACATGCGCCAGGATCCTGTTTGTGGACTTCAGCTCTGCCTTCAATACAATCCTCCCGGCTCTGCTTCAGGACAAGCTCTCCCAGCTCCACGTGCCCGACTCCACCTGCAGGTGGATCACAGACTTCCTGTCTGACAGGAAGCAGCGCGTGAAGCTGGGGAAACATGTCTCTGAATCCCAGACCATCAGTACCGGATCCCCCCCCAAGGCTGTGTTCTTTCTCCCCTGCTCTGCTCCCTGTACACCAACGGTTGCACCTCCAGTCACCAGTCCATCAAGCTGCTGAAGTTCACGGACGACACCACCAATAAAACTGTTTCTGATTCTGATACAGCTGGGTATGATGATGTTTGACACAGGATTACAAAAGACATAACATCATGCTGCAAGGAAAAGACTGAAAAGACTCTGACTACTGACTTCTTGGTTTCTTTTCTTTCTTCATTGTGTCTTGTGGTGTAATTCAAGACATTTGCAAAACAAAACAAAAATTCTCTCTGGCAGCCTTGACTCATTTAAATGTTCCGTTCTGTCAACTCATATTTGTGAAGTTATTGCCCACATAGAGGCACACGTGACCTAGTCAAGTAGTACACAGGTGGAAGATTTCATATTACAACACGACATGCAACAATACACAACTGAAATGCCTGATCTTTTTTATACATGTGTTATTGGGTTACAGGGCTACTCCCTTCTCCTGTGACATGGGGTCCCTGCCAGGCGTGGTGTCATAGGATCTGTCTGTAGGCCTGCTGGTGGTGTTCAGGCCCTGGAGAAATATAGAAGGTCTACCAACAGTTGCACTGCATGGCATTGTCTTCACAGGCGCCTCATGTGTAATGGCTCATCCACTCTTCCACCATTTACCCTCAATGCATTGACACTGCTAGCGAGACACATAATATGCAAAGCCCCATTGGCCATGAAATGAAATTGAAAATAAGATTTAAAAAAAAAAAAAAAATCATATTCATTTGTCCTGGACAATTACGCAATGCATATTACACAATGTAATATGCATGCATTATAATTTATTATAGTGTGTATAAAATTGTATCATTGACAAATAAGTGTAGAAAGAACAACAAAACGGGACACAGGACACCAGTCTCTGAACTGTTTATTACAATGTTCTCAGTCTTCCCCTTCTACACGGATGGCCGTTATACAGTATGACTGACATGTGATGGGAACCTCTCTCTTGGCCACACCTCCCATACGGGAGGGGGGATGATAAATGCATACAAGGGAAAAAAAAAACACACACACAGAACATCACAATCACAGAGAGACGCTTATATCAATAGAGACAAGTGCATCTGACTGACAGCTCTGACGCGGGACACAAATCCGTAAACTTTTCAAGTAGCGGCATTTAATAATTATTTGAGTCCACCTTAAAAGGTCTAATTCTTGGTTCAGACCTATTGCCTGAGCGCAGTATTCATTGTGCACACATGTGCACTATCCCATAGACCAAACTATTCATTTTTATCCAGTGCATTACAGTGCATGTGTCAACATGTCCCTTTTCGTCACAATAAAAATACCAAAAACCGAAGTGGAACAGAGGGAATGACATCATCACCATCACAAAGACCTAGTATAAAGGGCGAGAAGGAGGTGGTTTGAAGTGCCGAGGTTAAGTGAAAGAGGGCCAGACACGTGGTTCTTGTTATAATGGAATTGGCCTCTCGGTCTTGGACTTGGTCACACCGCCGAAGCCGTGTCCGGGGAGTCTAGACCTTGGCGTTGATGATGTCAACAAACTCGGGCTTGAGGGAAGCTCCGCCCACAAGGAAGCCATCAACGTCCTTCTGGGAGGCCAGCTCCTTGCAGGTGCCGCCGGTCACGGAGCCTGGGGTGGCAGAAATTAAGGAAAGACTCATCATGGAGCCGGAAGAAACAGCGAGGGGACCGGATATATAGCAACCGGGAGCAATCGTTTCTTTGTACTGGCTGCAGAAAGCGATAAAGTCTCCGGTCAAAGAAATTGTAATGGGAAATTGCAAGAGAAAAATATTATAAATAACCACTAATGCAAAAATACCGGGGAAAAAACCCCCCCAAAGTATCTTAATTGAATGGGTGGGCTACTCACCTCCATAGATGATCCTGACAGAGCTGGCTACGGCTTCAGACACATTGGTCTTTAGCCACTCCCTCAGTTTGTCATGGACCTCCTGGGCCTGAGGGGGCGGGCGAGACACAGAGACAATGTGAGAGAGAGAGAGAGAGAGAGAGAGAGAGAGAGAGAGAGAGAGAGAGAGAGAGAGAGAGAGAGAAAAGATAATGGAGAGCTACAGGTCTGGTGTAACAGGGTTCAGTGGACCTGTACCTGCATTGGAGAGGCGGTTTTGCCGGTTCCGATGGCCCACACAGGCTCATAGGCGAGCACAACCTTGCTCCAGTCCTTGACATTATCTAGGAAGAAAGACAGTACAAATCACTCAGGCTATTTGAAGTAGGTACTTCAAAACCTTCCTGGAAAAAAAAGGTGCTGTAGGCAAGATTTAAGAGCTATTGTAATTTGTAAAGAAATGGCAACACCCTCCACCAGCTATTACTGTAGTGAGTGAATGTACTGTGAATATCGGTTTCGAGTTGACAAATGTACTTATTGTATGTCGCTTTGGATAAAAGCGTCTGCTAAATTCCCTAAATGTAAATGTAAATGTAATGCTCCTGCCTCGGTATGATCCAATATAGATTTCAGACCACTCCCAGCTCATCTCTGACCATTCACAGCATCGCTTCCCTAATTGGTTCGGGGAATCAACCCTGCCGGTCAACCCATTCAAAATGTGTGTGAAATGCAGTGAGGAGATACTTGGTGAACAAGGGAGCAGAGAGGGGACTTCGTTTGGGGTGTTTAGTTTGAACATCTCCCTCTCTCTTTACAACCCTCGAATCATACCCACTGCAGCTTTAAAAACACGCCACATAATATCACGCACACTCGTCACGCTACGATGCGTCCACCGTTTCAACTTCATTCCATGATGAATTTTAATAGGGAGAGACGATGACAGAGGGAGCAATTGTACCTGCGATGACTTTGGTCTGAGCGAACACAACCTTCTCTGTGATGCCGGCCTCCCTCTCGTCCAGCTTCTCGCCGATGCAGGCGATCACACACAGGCCATTCTCCAGAGCGTGGGCCGTCTTCTGGCCAATGAGCTGTCGCCACACAGAGGGGAACGTTTCACCACTGCCTTGTTTAAAGTTAACCCATCCAGCCAGGCTGACCGTGTTGACATTGTTTCACAATATTTAGCAAAAAGAAGAGTTGAAGTAGTCTCCCTGGTTAACCGTTTTAGCCAACGTGCGTGACGTTTATGCGTTAATCTAGAATATTAACATTCAATATTGCACTGCAACATATTTCGCAAAACCCATTCTACGTAACAGAACCCTTCACCCAAGATTCCCATCTGGGAGCTTTTCAGGGAAAGGCAAAGTAAATCTGTGGTTTAGATAATGGAACGAGATAAAGATACATTGACACACAAAGTGAACAGATATGCTTGCTTCAAGTATTTCTCAGATAACGTAAATAATACTAAATCACGTATAGTATACGTGCGTCTCAAGACTTCTACATTGAGGGCAAAAGACAATCGTTTCTTATGATTCTTTGCAACTGACACTTCACCAATGTTTTTTTCTCATTGGATGGCTTAAATTGGTGATGTGTCAAAACTGTATGGGCAGGAACAGTGGAATAGATGTATTGTGAGAGGAGTCATTAAAAAACATGGGACTGTAATAAAAAATGATAACGTAGACGGTACCTCATCGCTCTCTCCGAACACGTGGCGTCTTTCGGAGTGTCCCAGGATCACCCAGTTCACTCCACAGTCCTTGATCATCGCAGGGCTACGGACCAGACAAAACACACACGACTTCTGTCAACGCTCTACGTTCGCTATTTCAATAAGATGGCATGTCAAGGAGGGCTGGTGTCTCTAGATCCGTGGACCGTATACCTAATCTCCCCGGTGAAGGCACCCTTGGCAACTTTGTAGCAGTTCTGAGCGGCCACGCCAATCTTGGCGTCCATTTTGGATCGGACAAAATCCAGGTAGATGGCTGGGCAGCCGCACACCACATCTGGAAGTTCAAAAGTCAAGAAGACAGTCCTTGAGGATCACACACTATAAATGGGCTACCAGTGCAAGGATTCTAATTGGGTTTGGCCACAAAGTTGCAATAGATTGTAATAGAAGCATGTGACCTGCTCACACACTTGCATGGGAGCTGCTCACACACTTGCATGCGTTTCATCACACACGCAAAGAAAGACAACCGTATCAGTAGGCTATATTCTACAAAGTTTCAAGTTAAGTTCAGTAAATTCAGATAGTGAAATACAAGAGGTAACCATATCTTTATGCCACGTACAGGTCTATATTAAACAGCCACAACAGCTATGGGCCAAGCAAAGGTCAAATTCGCCAGAGTTCTGGACGCCTAAAGGTCTTAGTTCACCCTCTAAAGGTCCCTTGCACGGCCGCATACTGAAGCGGTCACGCAAAAGGCAGAGCATAAAGTTCAAAGGTCGACTACAGGATCAACTTTACAGTCATAAACAAAGAAAAAACGGTCTGATTGTGAAATAGACGAAACTGACTTTTAAAAAATCAATAGAGATGACATTGAGGAAAGACACTCTGGTCCACCGTGTGCGTACATGCGCCGTCATGAGGCCACAAACTACTAAGAGTTGCGTGGGGCCGATCGTGTAATAGAGCAAGGTACAAGGATGTTGTGCCGTTATCAGCATATACATTGTAATACGTAATGCTGTTTTTCAATATAATGTTGTACGCTGTGTACCAATAAGCAAGTACAATATAACCGTCATTTCACAACGCAGAGATGACAGGAAATACGAGAAATCACGGTGACCTTTTCTGTCCTCTGTGGCATGTTTTGTACAGTGTTTATTGCATTAAATACAATCACGATCGCCTTGTCCACCGCACTTGGTATTTTTATTTCGAATATCAAAGCGCATCGGTAAAATTGACAATCGCCATCAGCTAATGCTGACTTGGTTGCTTCATGGACTACGTGCAGATCAAAACGCACGCCCACCGACATACATACAAAATCGCCATCGAGCCACCCATAGTTTTGTCAATGTGCTGCATAATCGAAATGAACACAATCAAGAATTGAAATAAGTCCAATCGAAACATAGTAATGGGAAGTATGTCTGTCTCGACTATTGCATTTTTGATTAAACGACAACGTTTTTCAATGAATAAAGACCATCGACTATATCCACGTAGGAAAACGTGCAACTTTGTCCAACGTGCAAATAAACACGTTTTAAGATTACGTGACATATGCCTCTATGCTACGATTGCACGATGGAAACATGCGAGTTTGAAGTGGATCAACCGCAAGCTCGATTAGCGAACGTCACTAATGCACATACCGACGTTGGCGTCCAGCTTGGCGCTGTTCAGGGTCTGGATGAGCTCCCCGAGGCTCTTTTTGTCTCCGTTCATCTTCCAGTTTCCCCCGACGAAGAATTTCCTGCTCATGTTTGCGGCGTTAGGGTCGTTCAAACTTAGAATGAACTTAAATGGGTCACCAGGATGTACCTACAACCAGAGGCAAGGAGACAGCGGGAGAATGGGAGCGACTCACTGCCTTTATTAACCCGCACCACTAAACCCCTCCTCTCTCCTCTTCTCCAATAGCTCTCCATTGGTTTACGGTGCACCCCTGACGGGTCTTTGACAGGGAAGGGAAAGAGCAGAAAGAATTTTGGAGAGTTCAGGGCGACGTCACTACTCACCAAATGCCCATAGGCCTATATTAATTGATATTTGTATGTGCATCTTTAGTAAACATGAAAGGGGGCGGGGGAGAAGAAAAGAGAAGAAAACTGAGAAGTACGGTGCCAGTAGAGTGACGCCTACGGATTCACTGATTGTGGTTGGCTGCTGTGAACACTACGTCTTCCTGTCGTCGTTCAAGTGTGATTGGGAGTCGAGCAGAAACATTTACATATCCAGCATGCAATTCATTCACTAAGAGTTTGTATTTAACTATTTGGCATTGAATATGTTGAACTTGTACCATGACCATCAGTTTTTATCATATCATATATCATATTTTACTACAAATATGTCATAAAATGTATAATATTCTGAAAGACCATGAGTATATATTGTATACAACTTGATCGGATATTCAGGGACTTCAACCGGTTAGCAGGAAAAAGCTCTTTAATATTTCTCTAGAAGACTTCTTTTAAAAAGAAGTCCACCCAATTGTGACAATTTAAATAATCATTTAATGTTTATCTGGCTGTTACGTGATATAGCTGTAATTACAGCATTGCATTTACAACCGTAGCGTGACGTTATTCGTAATTTTGCACTTATCCATCTGCTAATCGAATTACCTGTCTTGTAGTCTGAAGTCCAGAAAGGCATTTCTCATAACTGACAACTCCCCACGCCTGTTTATATTGTATATTTTATGTATTTGTATTTTATGCATAGGCCTATATTTTTTTCTTAACTGCGCCCAAATACCAGAAAATAAAATCTTAATTTGTGCAACCTTATCTTGCAATAGAAATGTTTCTTATTCGGAGTCTGATTGTAATATAGGTTAATTGTGTGTGGCGTTATAGAGGTGCTAAAAGGTCGGCAACTTGAGAAAGCAATGCATTGTGGGACACCACTACCAAAGTCCGTACTCTTTATAACCACAAATCACGATGGAGACAATATATTTGTGTTTCATCAAATTAACGACCAAATGCAAGGGATTTATTGTAAGACGCACACTACCCCAAATATTATTTATATATTTTCAAATTTCCTGGGAACTTTGGCGTGCTGCGCTTTCTCCATATCGCCACACGGGGGCGCATTTAATGCCGTGTGTCCTGTTAGATAAAGCTCGTCTTGCGTCTTTCCCGTCGGTTTGGAAATGGTTTGATGAGTTTGATGCGTTATGATGGGACTATTGTTTGTGTCTGCATGAATATTTTCTGCATGTTGTGTATCAGTTAAGGGCATTTCAGACCTTATAAAAAATATCTATTAAAAAAAGTTAAGTACAAAGAGAGGTTATTTGGGGGTGGAGTAACGAGTAATTTGGAGGGGAGGAACTAGGGAGGACACTTGGTTGAGAAGGGCAGATATATACTTCCTTGTTGGTCCTGCAGATTAGTTCAGATTGCACACTTACTGCTAGGAGTCACTTCCGCCCCCTTGAAAGATGGCGGCTCCCTTACTGGAGAAATTGTCGGAATCTTTAGGTTCCCCAGAACCAGCGGTGCGACTCATTTTATCTGTCTTAATCGGTGAGTTTTGTTTTTCCTAATTGCGTGTTGTCTCTTCTCATACATATTGAGTTATGATTCTCTTCAGGAACATGGCTTTGTAATAAGTTGCTGCACTGGGTTAATTCCCAGCTAACGTGCTAGCTAAACCGTCCACTAAACAGCTATTAAGTTAGAGACATTTTCCCCATTAGTAGTAATGGTAGTAATGGGCAGAATTACACTGCACACGGACTAGGACATGAACACATGTAATGGGCATACTGTCAACGTCCTCTCCACTGAGAAGGGATGAACATGACTACAGAGTCCTGGTTCTGTCGTGAACTACATCTGCATCACATTGGGTTATAATCTATCATGATATAATCTATCATAATACATGTATCGTGTCGTCTGCCGTGCCGGTTTCAACAATGCCTGATATCATGTGGCATGTTGTTATCGGATTGTGGTCTGATATTTGTTTAGTATCTGTAAGTATCCTAAGAGGTGCAGAGGGTTTCAGATGACAGGGTCGGTATGGGGAGGTGCAAAGAGCAGAGCATAGACTAGAGCAGGACTGCTGACTGAACTTTGGCCTGACACATGACCATGTCTTCCTCAGTCTGATCACGGGTGTGTGCCAACGCCAACCAACAATTGAAAGTATGGAACAATTTGAAAATGGTTTGTTTCAAATGACCATTTAAAGTATTGCAGCTTGCGTCAATTCGGTCCCATGCTGTCCTAAACTATTGATGCTATTGCTTCCGTGTCAATTGGGCCTTTACGTAATGTAATGCACGTTATGTCATAATTGCTGAATAGCCTACCTATATTTTTGGCAGGACTGTCACTGCACATACTACATATCCATACTACTCCTAGGAAAGGTCGTTTTTGTTTTGCCTATACCAGACCGTTTAAATATTAAAATCGTATTTTAAATGTCAAGGGTTTAAGTGACATGCATACATTAATATTTAGTCACTTAGCCTTTATCCATAATGACTTCCAGGTTAGGCTTTGAACATTCAAATCATACTGGCTTATGGATATTGGAACAGCTACAAGTTGTGCTGCACAAGCAACACCGTTTGCTAGTAGCTTACTGAATTGAAACATAAGGTAGTAGTTGGCAGCCATTTGATTTTAAGGCCCGTATGGCACAAACAAAACCCCAATTTGTCTGGAAGTCCGTTTCCTCACTTTTTTTTGCTATTCTCTGTGCTGTCTCCCTGTCTCTTGGTCCCTCTGTGTGTGTCTGTCTCTCTGTGTCTCTCGTCTGTCTCCAGGGTACCCCTGTGCCCTGGTGTACCGTAGGTTTTTATTTCACCAACCGGTCACCGTGCTCCACTTGTTCCACACGTTGTCTGGACTGGCTCTGGCAGCGTTCAACTTTGGTGAGGAAAAAATCATGCGGCATGCTGGGGGGCATCACTGGACAAGTAATGAATGGATACATTGAGGGGTGAAACTGCAATGTATAGGAAGATAATGGTTGACTGTCTAAATACTATGCTATGTGTGATCAATAAATATTGCTCAAATGTCATATTGATAATCCTACATCTGTTTGTGTGGCAAATAAGTACAGGAGATTTATAAAGGCATTGCTATAATAATGTAATGAATGGGCTTTACTCGAATGTCAATTGAGAACTAAAGACCCCCTGTGTTTTTTAAGTAACATTGTTATAACGCTGTTAAAGAAAAGATGTGTCTTATGTATGTTATTACACGGCTTTATTGAATACTCAATTCTGATTGGTCAGTAAGAGGATTCAGCGGTGGGTTATGTCTCTACAGCAGACTGCTGATATGAATAACAGACTTTTGCTAAGGAGGCTCTTTCTAACCGAATCTAATGGAGGCAATAACATAAAAAAAATAGAACATTTTAAATCAATAAAATCACGTTTTGTTGTTATATAAATAATTGATTCTGTAGTAAGTAGCCGTGTAATATGCGGGATCATGCACAGCAAGCCATTATTGTGAAATGAACCCCTTCAGGGTGATTCAAGACCCTCCACTTCGTGTCGGGGCTCCTGTATCTCTGTCAGGGTTGATTTCGCAATAATGACCTGCTGGCTGTAAGTACCTGCTGTACTTACATTTCTGACTGAAACATGGAAGCAGGCTCCTCCCACACCAACGAGATGCAGGCTTACAAGTTGTGTTAACACATTTCCTCTTTCTCCTTTTGTTCTGTTGTGGCTGCATTTGGATTTTACAGCAGGTCTGTTGTTTCTACTTTGTGGGGGGGGGAGGGAGGAATGCAGAGCTGTGTGGATGGCCATTGGTAGGATGGCTGTGTGGATGGTCATTGGTAGGATGGCTGTGTGGATGGTCATTGGGAGGATGGCTGTGTGGATGGCCATTGGTAGGATGGCTGTGTGGATGGCCATTGGTAGGATGGCTGTGTGGATGGTCATTGGTAGGATGGCTGTGTGGATGGTCATTGGTAGGATGGCTGTGTGGATGGCCATTGGGAGGATGGCTGTGTGGATGGTCATTGGTAGGATGGCTGTGTGGATGGCCATTGGTAGGATGGCTGTGTGGATGGTCATTGGGAGGATGGCTGTGTGGATGGTCATTGGGAGGATGGCTGTGTGGATGGTCATTGGGAGGATGGCTGTGTGGATGGCCATTGGTAGGATGGCTGTGTGGATGGTCATTGGTAGGATGGGATGCGTGACACACTTTTGAGGTTTACCTCTCAATGCTGAGCTCAACATTGGGGAAACGCTGTTGTCATGACAATAAGGCTCATAACTAACCACACTTACCAGCCCCCCACCCCCACCCCTCTTCTGTCTGTCTTGTCTGTCCCTGGTTTTGTCTCTCTTTGTCTCTGTCTCTACCTCTCTTGTCCTTTTCCTTCTGTGTCCGTCTCTGCATCCGTTTTCCAGGCTCTCAGATCTATCACTCTGCAGTATGTGTCCTAGTCCAGTTCCTGATGCTCAGGCTTATGGGAAGGACGGTAACCGCTGTCCTGAGCAGTTTTATCTTTCAAATGGTGAGGTGGAGCTCCTTCCTCTTCCCTCCTCTGCTTCCTTTCCCTGTTGTGGGCCCAGTTGTGATGTCATCATGTATCTTTTTTTTTTTTTTTTTTGCTATCCCCCATTATGTGTGTTCAGTGTGTGCTTTCATTCACTCGCGTCATTGTGCACCATTTCCTGTTGTTGTACTTGAATATGATGATGAGTTATGATAAAACGGTGTGAATGTGTCAACTGTGATTTAAATCCAATGTGATTATCAACCACAGATTTTGATGTGAATCACATTTAACACATGCATACAATGTTACGATGTCTAAAATGTATGTAATATAATGTATGTGAATTCAGTTCCATAAAAAAATGGATATCTTCATAAATATTTTTCATGAATCGAGCCACACTTGATCATATTTAGCACACAAGTACCAGCGAAGGCCTTTTTTAAACCGCCGCTGTTTTTCGCGGAAAGCACTTAATGCTCGACGGTGCATTTTCCATGTTGTTGCCCCACCGTCGCACGCATCGGACTGCGCTTTCACTGTTGACCAACTTCCTGTTTGCCTCCTCTCGCCCCGGCCTCTTCTAGGTGTACTTGCTGGCGGGCTATTACTTCACCGCCACAGAGGAGTACGATATCAAATGGACCATGCCCCATTGTGTCCTCACACTCAAACTTATTGGTGAGCCTGGCCTTATCAGCACCCCCACCACTGATGGAACGAGCCCCGTCTTATCTCCGCTGGTTTGATTGCAAAACCGTCACCTGCTGATGATTTCTGACTTGATTTGTGCGTACTTACGCGTCCTTTTAGCTGGTTATTACTCGGGGTGTCGTTGCTATAGTTTAATTTTCTTTAGTCAACCATTAACCCGACTGCTGCTAAATATTTGCGAGGCTTTTCAGAATGCCGTGACGTTTCCTTCCTGTCATGGAGGCTCTGACACCCAGCTGTTCTGATTCTGATCCACAGGTCTGTCGTTTGACTACTATGATGGAGGGAAGGAACCAGTGAGTAATCATCCATCAGTGTTTTAATGGATTTGGATGTCAGAACTCAGAAGTTCTGATGTGTTGTTGTCTTTTAGCCCATTTGAGACAGACAGACACACACACACACACACTTACACACACACACACACACACACATTCCCCGTTCAATGCAAAGCTACCAGGTTGTGGTTCTGTGTGAATGCAAGACAAAATAGACGAGTCCTTTATCTGTGCCTGTGCACAGGCACAACGGGCAGGACAAGACGTTCCTAATACTAAAAGTAAACATACATTGATTATTGCACTTTATTGTACTTTATTGTGAAGCACTTTGGTGCGGCTAAGCCGTCTGTAAATGCGCTATATA
>JAOPJK010000008.1:3781345-3792705 GCA_027123565.1 Phycis chesteri
TAATGATATTTGAGGGAACTTTTTCTTCTATTTTTGTTGTTGTTGTAGCAGCAAAATGCATTGTGTGTGTGTGTGTGCCCACCACCCCCCTCCACACCCGGTTTCCTCATAACCTCGCTTGCCTGCCCCGCTCTCCTCGCTCCTCCTCACCACCATCCTAGTTCTTGGAGGAGACTGGGGGAGGCAGTCTTCCCATGGAGACCCAGGAGTGGAGCGAGAAGACTGACAAAGCTAAGGCTAATCAGGCCCGGCAGTGGGCCACGGTCGTCAGGCAGGTAGGGCCCCACGGCGGTCATGGCGATGCCATGCGGGGACGGCTTTTGCGGGCCGGCGATTGCGGTGGCCCTGTGCCGTCAGGACAGTGGTGACTTCTTCAGCTGCAGCTGTGGTCATGTTTCTGTGACCCCCCCGCCCCCGTGTTGAAGTTTTGTATTTTTTTTTCCTGCCACTAAACATATCGGAAAATCGCATTCAGCATCTTGTGCTGTTGCTATGGTTGCCATGTATGAGATGAGACGCAGGAGCTGTCAGGTGGCTGGCCTCGTATTTCACCACAGACTCACTGGTGCTCGTTTCACTTGCTTTCTATACGCTTGGTTTTCTTCCCTTCTCCCATTCCAGCCATTTCCCATCAATCTGCGCTCTCATTTCACTGTGAAGTCTGTGTGCTGAAACGCAGTTTATAATATCAAGTGAAAGATGGGCTCCAGCCAACCGCCGTTATCTGTCTGCCCGGGGCTTAGGTGTCAGCTGAAGCCTGGGTGGATGAGTTTGCGACGTCAGGACCAGATTTCCAGCAGGCTAAGGCTGCAGTAGAGGTAAGAGGAGACTGGAAAACAAGGGGAAAAAGATACAAACTCTAATGGGAACGCTGTATTGATTTTTAGAGCATCCGTGGCTTCAAGGTCGAAGAAATTAGGCACTTTGTTACTGAGTAGTTGGTTTAGATTTCGCACTCTGTCTACTTGGCAGTTGTGGGGTTGGTTGTGTATTTGATTGATTGTAAAGTCTAGAAGTGCTGGATACTATATTGGAAACACACAAGGAGGCCATCATCTCAAATGTCTATGGCTGCAAATAGATATTGTGGCAAATTTGGGTCAGTAATATTCAAGATAAAACGAGAATGTATTATACCGAATGCGGTTCCAAAATATACACAGAATGCCGTCTGATGAAAGTGGGGCATGTGATGGACTGTCTCGGACTGTTGGGTGTGGCTTCCTCAGAGCGATGTGGACTTCTGGGAGAAGTTGCAGCAGGAGTGGGAGGAGATGGCAAAGAGGGACGCAGAGAGCCACCCCTGGCTGTCTGACTTCGACCAGCTCCTCAGCACCAGCTATGACAAGGTAGGAGTCCTTCACTCAGCTGAAACACCAGTCACTGTGTGTTGTCGTGAATGTCTTCAGGAATCACTGTATGCGGATGCTCAAATTTTCCATTTTAGTTTAATAAGTAAGTTGATGTTTCACTGTATACCAACACACTGTATTGACAATATCTCAAAAACAACTTGTTGCCTTGAAGGGGAGGTTTTCACATGTTGCCTTCACTTGCACTGATCCAGGGTTACCAGTTTGAAGAGGACAACCCCTACCTGAGCCACCAGGACCCCTTGTCAGAGGGGCTGAAGAGGATGGAGGCGGGGGACATCCCCGGGGCGGTGCGCTTGTTTGAAAGCGCGGTGCAGAAGGAACCAGAAAACCAGCTGGTGAGACTCTAGATGGCGCTGTGGGCCTTCTGACTCTGTGGTTGTTTACCCTATGGCTTTCCTTAAACAGCCTTGATGTATTAATTCAGTACTCAAGTGAAATGAGAAATTAAAACATGATGAGTTTGATTCACTTACAGTGTGTCATGTGATTTAACTTGAGGGAAATACAATCTAATGAGGACAATTATCTGCTGCAGGCTTGGCAATATCTGGGAACCTGTCAGGCAGAGAACGAGCAAGAATTTGCTGCCATCAGCGCCCTCCGCAGGTAAAGAGCCAAAATGACAACAACATAAAATATTGTTCTTTGATTTTTGGTCTTTTTTTCTTTTACTTGACTTACTTTAAAGAAATTAGTTAATGCGGTGGTGTTCATATTTTGAATCATGGATTTCTGCAGTTTAGCTGACAATAACCGACTGATTCATTGTCACAGAAATGGTGTTAGTGAACATGAAGACTTGTACAGAGGGTTTATAGCTCACTTTTCATGTCCCCTTTTACAATTTGTCATTTTGTGTGTCTTTTTGCGTTGACAACAAGTATTCCACGTCACTAAGTACTTAGTCACGCTACGCAGGAGACGTGTCAGTGCGTACCGTGTCCCCGCCGTCCCGTGACCATGACGAGGTCTTCTGGTGCCCTCCTCCTCCTCCAGGTGCATAGAGCTGAAGAACGACAACCTGACCGCTCTCATGGCCCTGGCCGTCAGCTTCACCAACGAGTCGCTGCACAGGCAGGCCTGTGAGACTCTCCGCGATTGGCTGAGACACAACCCAAAGTACCGCGCCGTGCAGGAGCAGAGCCAGGGGGAGCAAGGCGGGGCCCAGGAGCAGGAGATGAGGAAAGAGCGGTTCGGCTCCTTGCTGCCCGAGTGAGTACCGCTGGGGTTGACCCGTGGTTTACACTTTGTATGCCACGGCCCACTCTGGCGCATTATTCTGACGGACGATGCACAACCGACACCACAACTCGGTGGTCGGTTTTGGTGAGCACGGTGTCAGGACTTCCGTGGTCCGGGGGTTTGATTTCCGCTGGGGCCACCGCATGCTAAGACTGTAGGCTGTATTGTGGTATTGTAGACGCTTTGGATAAAAGGGGGCGGTTCACGTGTTTGACTCCCGGACCAAAAGGGCTCTGGGTGGGAGCCCCGATGCGCCTGTAGGCATCGTTGAAGAAGATGCTCCCCCACCTACCTGCTGTTTAACGATATGGATCTAAAATCGCAAGTTGCTGGGGCTAGATCACTAAATAGTATAGAACAATATTGTATACAACTCACTAAATAGTATTTTACACTAGAGTACACTAAAGCGTCCACCGAGTGGCATATCAACCAGGTCCGTTGGTCCTTCTCCCAGGTCCCTGTTCACGGAGGTCCAGTCCATGTTCCTCCGAGCCGCCAACGCCGACCCGGCCCGGGTGGACCCCCAGCTGCAGTGTGGCCTGGGCGTCCTCTTCAACCTGAGCGGAGAGTACGACAAGGCTGTGGACTGCTTCAGCGCCGCCCTGTCCGTCACGCCCCAGGTCAGAGCCTGCTGGGCTGCTGTGTGGCTCATTGGCTTATCAACACGCGCATTCACCCCAGGGTCCACGGTGGGCAGCGGGCTCCAGCTCGCGGTGGACGTCTGGGACAATCAGGGCTGCTTATTAAGACAAGAGGCCAGTGGAAGCCTGGCTGTAGACCTGTAAAAAAAAAAAAAGGTTAAAGTTAATTTTGGACCTGAGGGTTTCCCACAGCTGTCTGTAGGCGACACACAGCAGCCTCTGTGTCCTGTTTAATACGGATATTATGATGCACAGCATTCATTGACTGAGCATTTGAGTGGACTGAGAATTTGCACTTCCCCCTCCACTGAACTTTTTTTTGTGTGGAAAACCTTGGATCTTGTACATACCCAAATCATTGTAGTCCAGTCAGCTCCAACACCAGCAATACATGAACAGTGATGCCTTGTTCAATATTACTTACTGTTCTTTCATTGTTCCGTGCATGTCACTAAGCAATCTAATGTTTTGGATTGGTGATGTAACAAGATGATGGGCACCCTGTGTAGCCCAATAAGCTTTCAGATGGGGGGCCCGCCCCTAAAATCACCCCAGATGCTCTAACATAGTTCCACACCTTCTCCACCACATGCTCTGTTTGACTCTCGCTGTCATTCGTCTGACGTCTCATGGCGTTTCAGGACTACCTGCTCTGGAACAAGCTGGGCGCCACCCTGGCCAACAGCAGCCGCTCGGAGGAGGCCGTGGCCGCCTACAGGACGGCCCTGGAACTGCAGCCGGGGTTCATCCGCAGTCGCTACAACCTGGGAATCAGCTGCGTCAACTTGGGCGCACACAGGTGATGCCAGACGACACGTGTTTACCTCTGCATCTGAACAATCCGTCAATAAAATTGTAGCACTAAATACAAATGTAACGATACATCATTTCATTATTTGTATTTGATTATTTTACGTGAGACAAATATAACATTTACATTTACATTTAGGGCATTTAGCAGACACTTTTATCCAAAGCGACTTGCAAAGAGTGCATTTGTCATAAGAAGGTGAAACATTTCATTGCTGTTAATACAGTACGAAAGTCACCAGAACAAGTTTCAAGCATTTCAACTGCTAGGTTAACCATTGCTAGGATACAATATAACAAAACAAAAACCGAAAAGCAGGACAGCCAATGACGAGCCGGCGCCGCCTGACCTTTGACCCATTGTCCTCCGCAGGGAGGCGGTGGAGCACTTCCTGGAGGCCCTGTCCCTCCAGCGGCAGGCGTCGACCGGCGCCGAGGGGGCGGGCGCCACGCCGCGGCCCGTGGGCTCGGCGGCCAGCGTGATGTCGGACAACATCTGGTCCACGCTGCGCATGGCGCTCAGCATGATGGGGGAGAGCGGCCTCTACTCGGCCGCAGACAACAGGGACCTGGACTCGCTGCTGGCCCACTTCTGCCAGCGGGAGGTGGAGGGCGGGGGGCCCGAATGAGGGCGGGCCGGGGCCCGGGGCGGGGGCCGGATTGGGCTCATAGAGTGCGAGTGCATTTTGTACGGAGAGCGGTGTCTGGCGGAAGATGAGGAGTGACGGAGGAGGGTGGAGGAGGGAGGAGGAGGGAGGAGGCCTGCGGTGTCAAGGTTTGCCGGACGAAGGCGGGTGGTGTAGGAGGTGTGTGTGTGTGCGTGTGTGTGTGTGTGCGTGTGCGTGCATGCGTGCGTGCGTGCGTAGGGGGGTGACAGCAGCAGGTGAAGATGGAGTAGTTGCATAAGGTGTGTCCTCCGCCTCCCAGAGACTTCAGAACGACACACAATGACCTGCAAGGCTTTAGTCACAACGTCTCCATTTTTCTCGACCCTACATCGAGGAAACCAGCAGCTCGGACTCTCTGACCTTTTTTTTTTTTCTTTTTGATTTTCACAAACCATGTTGTGTATTTCCACAGGAGACACTACTTCGTCCGTCAGTTACACTGCTCGGAAATACAGTTCAGCCATGAATCAACGTCCATACGTTATAAATTGGTCTAAAAAAATGAATGTGTGCTTGTGTGCGTGTGTGCGCGTGTGCGTGTGTGTGTGTGTGTGTGTGTTCTTGGTGGCTGCTAAATTAAGTAATCTTTGCCCATCTGTATATCTATATGGTACTGCATTGTTGGGATCCTCCAAACATTAACTTAAAGGTGCTTTTTAAGTGCTCAGTTTAGGACAAAGTCAGTCTAGAAGGGCCCGTTAGTTTGGAAATGCTGAAACCCTTTTTTTTTGTTTGAAGAAAGGAAAAACAAGGAAGCAAGACAAACCATCAAGATGATCATGTGGTAAATGTGCATGTATGTGTGGGTGGGTGGAGCTCCGATCTGAATAACATGTCGTTTGCCTCTTTTTCTCAATGCTGTTGTCAAGCAATTTTGCTCATTGTAAAATAATTGCTTAATGCCACATTGTGTATTGTATCATAATTATTGCACTATTATTGATTTTGAAAACGATTTACCCTGACTGTAATGTTTAATATGCAGCAATAAAGCTTAGATTTCATGTTTTGTTGGTGTAATTTTCTCCCCTATTTTATGTTTACCTTGCACTGAATAAGAACTAAATTGTTGTAGTTGCTTATTACATGAGTGCATGTGTGTGTGTGTGTGTGTGTGTGTATGTATGTATATATATATATGTGTGTGTATATGTATATATATATGTGTATATGTGTATATATACTGTATATATACACACGTGTGTATATATAGATAGATGTATATGCTATATATACACATATACATAACATATAATCTTGCATGTCATGTCATGTGGCAGTTGATTTCAAATATGTTATCTTTTGGACGCCCCGCCCATATCTTTGAAGGTGGCGCTGTCAGCCAATCCGTGTTGAGAAGACGGTTTCCGGGGTAAGCTGACTGGTTGGTTTGAAAAATAACATGCACGCGTGCCTCGATTTAAAGTTTTAAAGCACAGTTCGCCCAGGTTGTTTTCGTCTAGTGAAGAAGTGAGAGGCAAAGTATAGGACTGTACGTGTCTCGGCTAAGGTAAGCAAGCGATTTGGTACATTTTCTTTTGAAAAGTATTCTATTTAGCCATGTGTCTTTTCTGAAAATGTTGGTTACTAATAATCAATTCATGTTTAAACCACTTTTAGATACTTTCATCAACTAATACAAAGCACAGTACTTGTTAGCTAGCATGCTAACAGCATTGCTGGTAGTGGTCATTAAAACATTATAGTAGCATGAGCAAGTAACACTAAGTTGACTGTACTCATTAACTTACAGCAAGAAATCGGCATCATGGGATCCAGCGAGAGTAAATTGTCTGTCGCTTCAACGCCAAAACCAGAACCAGAAGCTCACAGATGCATCAGAACCCTCCGACACGGCCAGCTCCTGGATCCTCGGTCTCCATCCACATGCATCGACCGCACACCGATCCAGGTACCCCGACTGTTTGAGTCGTAACTGGCTGCTATCTTGACTGGCTAAACACTTTTAAATGTTTTATTTTAATTGGTCGAAGCATATAAATAAGTTTTCACTACGTTTTAGGTGAATGGGACTTTCCCCAAAACATCGGTCGAGGAAAACATTGAGTTTCCTCAGCAGTCCTTCGACCCCAGGTCACCTACTATTGGCATTGTCCGCACTCCTGCCAGAGATACTATGAGGGGTAACTACACATTTAAGCACACGCTTCGGGTACACTATTTAAACATTTGTAAATATCATGGAAACATCACCCAAACTTTTAATTGTTTGCAGAAACCGTCGGTTCCTTTGCTCGTCGCCTGGGCATGCTTTTCCACAGCGAGGTGGTCCCAGACAAAGTACCACAGGGGCTTCACCTACCTTCCTGCCTCAACCTAGAAGAAGAAGAAGAGGAGGTTGTTATTGTGAAAGAGGAGGTGGTTGTGGGTAACGAGCAGAGCTCCGCTGAGCCTCTCCTCTCTCTCCAGCCCCCCCAAACCTTGACCTCCGTGGCCGAGCACGTCACCTTCCTCCCCGCCGCAGTCCTCCCTGTCACGTGTGTGGGTTCCTCCAGTCCCTTTGTTCTCCTGGAGGAGGCCCACATGGACACGGCCGACCTCAGCGTGGAGGAGGCGGAGGAGGCCAGGGAGTCTCCCCTCCACAAGAGGCTGAGCATGAGTCTGATCACCTGCCACGAGGAGGCCACGCCGGCCGAGACCGTCACAGAGGTTCAGGTTCACGTCAGCCCCGCCTCGCCTCCGAGGGACGCCGCCTCCGCCGGGGAGGAGCACCACCACTCCTCCGTTACCGTGACCGCAGAAGCCCCCCCGAGCCCCGCCCTGGTTTCCAGCCTTGAAGCCGCCGCCGAGAACGACGCCCCTGTCGCACCGACGTCCCCCGAGCGTCCGGAAGAGTCAGCGCAGGGCCCCGCAGCAGAGCAGCAGCAGCAGCAGCCACCGGCAACGGACGTGCCGCAGTGTGCCGCCGCCCCCGTTACCCTCGCCCCGCCGGCGACGTCGTGCCAAGAGAAGCCGCGGCCCTCCACCGGCATCCAGTGCCCCACCTTCGACCCGAGGAGCCCCAGTCAGGTGGTGTTCAAGCCCCAGTGGTTGGGGAAGGGCTTCGGCACGGCGGGCCTCAGGGCCAGGGGGGCGCGGGCCTCCAAGGGAGGCTCCTCGCCGCTGGCGGTCCGCGTGGCCGTGAACAACGTCAACAATGAGAACAAGGGGAAGTCCGCCAAACCCAAGCAAAAAGGTGCGTGCGAGAGTTGTGGGGCCTTTATTTATTTTTTTTCTCCCCCCTGCAAAAAAAGGATTGCATCTGGGTTGTTTATCATGTGACTTACAGCCATGTTTTAGAATGTATTTTGTGGATATTAAGAGGTTGGCTGTTGCCCGGGGATCGCAGTGTCTTGACAGTTGAGTTGTGCTTTTTTTTCAAACCATGTGGGAGGGGCCTCCTGTCGACACCTCACATGTTAGACCGTCGATAGACACGGCCTACATTGTGTGACACGTTGATCACTGCATAGCAATCAATGATTACCCATACCTCTTGTTTATTAACTGGGTTGTGGAACAGGGACTGTTTTATGGAGGAAGGAATGAGGGGAAACTCGGTGCACAATGTAACTCATTCTGCACAACTGCTCCCTCTTCACTGCAGCCAAAGGACTGTCCGAGGGCCGCTCCCCACTGCAGATCCTGAAGACCAACTCTCCCCGGGACAAGCAGTCGCAGGTGAACCATCCCTCAGTTTGTTTGAGGAATTTGTATGCAGAAGAGAGGAGTCTGTTGCTTGGTGATTGCCTGTCTTTACCCCGATACAGACGAGTGGTTTTGATTCCAAATGGATCGTTTGTTCGCCCAGAAGGGCAGTTGGCTGTGTTGGGGAGAGGACCTTGTTAACGTGTGGAACTCATTTCAGATGAAGCTGAAGGCCTCCACCCCAGAAAGGCAGAGGTCTGGGCTGGTGGAGCGCAGAGTCCTGGCCGCAGATCTGGATAAGGAGAACCGATGATGATGAGGAGGAGGAAGAGGAGGAGGAGGAGGAGGAGGAGGAAGTCAAGTTATCAAGACTCTATTGTTTTTATATTGTATAAAGAAACTTTTAAGTGTTTTCCCCTGAGAACTGGATTGCCTTTTGTTCGTTTTTCCAACCTCTGCTTTACCTATCAGTCCATACCTATCAATCTGTTTTGCATCCTTTTTGTAAATAAATGAATTCATCTGCTTTTAGTTTTGTTTTTCTCAGTCACACACTCAACGATGACCGAACTTGTTTCTATTGTGACTGGCTATTTTCCCGAAACGTGTTTTCTAAACTGGTTCAAGAGTGGTCTTTGTGATGAGCTATTTCAAACAAAACCTCTTCCTGTGAAGCTGGAACTGGTTTGGGTTAGCAAGAAGTTATTTCTACAAACTAGAATTACTTCTCTTAAAACCCCTAGTTGGATTTCAGGTGTCGTGTGAAGGAATATAGGACTCCCGGGGTGATGCAGAATTCCACATTTATTAGAAATTATTCAGAAAGGTACAATGGCGTTGCCAAGCACAGCATGTATCCAGCGTGGACGAAAGGCAGTCCGAATCCTAGTGAGACCTGGTGCTCTATGGAAACCAATGCAGTAATGTAAAGTCTGAAGGATTTTAAAAAGGAAAACGTAAGCATACAGATTATAATGTTCATTTGCATTTTGTATCCATTATCATACACACGCGCGCGTGCACACACACACACACACTTACATCCCATGTCCTCTTGATAAATCTAAAAAGATTGGTCATTTTTCTTTTGTAAGTGCTCAGCGAGGCGTGCGTTTTCATTGGATAATCCCATCTGTGAATCTGACGGCTGACTCAAAGCACTTCTCATGACTAGCTAGTGGGGAATAGGGCAAAAAAACATCAGACCCTCAAGTGAACATCGTCTATCAAACAGGCATACAAAAACAACTCATGAACACAAATGTAGACGGACGCATACTACAAATCCATTCTATAAGGGCATTTAGAAAATGGAAAGAAAATAAAGGATAAGGACACAGAATCAAGGAAATATCTACCATACTCAAAAACTGTTTTTGAGACAGAAAAACGCAAATGCTCAGAAATTATTTGATATCTTAACTTATTGTATGATATAACCTATGCTCACACCCTGTGTGGCCTACATATGTCTTAATGGGACATGTATCATGTCTATCTCACTCAATTACTACTTTTCCATTTGGCAACTGTTCTCATTATGTGATCCTTCCAATGACTGCAAGAAATGTGCGTATGGTTATCAATTTGAATCTTGAGTATGTACCACTATTGATTAGATCGCCAGCACTACCCACCCACCCACCTCCCCCACCCACCCCACCTCCAAGCCTATGACTCAAGAGAAAACAAAAGAAAGTGTGAGAGATCAAAAGTTATTCAGAGAAGATAAACTCCGTCCCTCTACTCGAACCCTTCTCAAACATCTGATAGGACTTGGCACAGTAAATGATTATCTCTCACTCTCTCATCCTAAATGTGTTATGTGTTGTTGTTGTTTTCTCCTCAGACCCCTCTACCTCCCTAGATCACCAATTCTTCCCCCTCTTTGTGTGCTCGTCTGCTGTTTTTGACATCATGACAGGTCGAGGTCAGACTCCCCCCCCCTGTTTCCTCCCACTGGGGTTTGCGTTGCTGTTGGCTACGACAAGGCTGTCAGTTCCATATCTTCAGGAAGTTGTCCCATGACCCCGTGCAACACGCCATGCCATCTGTGGACACCCCGATGCAGCTCACTCTGTTGTCGTGGCCGGCCAGCACACCTAGGGAAAAACGGCAGTTCAGACGGCGTTTACAGATGTTCCAAATGTTATTGTTGAGAAATAATGGGATTCCAGCCGTGCCTTGAAAGGGTTTGCCCCTGGAGACGGAAGAGTGTACAAACATTGCTTTAAAGGTTTCTTACTTCCAAATGGAAACCACCATTGCATCAACAGTATCAGTATTTTATACACTTTCGCAAACTGTTGTTAAAATCATTCTGAAAACGGGCAAAGCTTAAATTGCCAATTTAATAAAATATAGATAACTACGTACTTTATTCATCCCTAAAGGGTAATCAAGCCGTTTATGCATAAAGTACCATCTATCTATATTTTGTTATGCTGACTAGCTATCACATGCATACTTTCCTGGTGTGGCAGAGATTCTTGCATTCCTCTCTCTCTCTCTCATCTGCTTCTTCCAGCCTCCAAGTGTCACTCACCCACTCTCTCGGCCTTCAGGGTGTCCCAGATGTTGACGTTGAAGTCGTCGTAGCCGGCCAGCAGGAGGCGTCCGGACCGGGACGGGGCGAGGGAGGTGACCCCGCACATGATGCTGGAGTCCTGGTAGGTCATGAGCTCCTGGTCGGCCCGGATGTCGTACAGCTTGCTGGTGCCGTCGTCCGACCCCGTGATCACGGCGTTCCCGTTGGGGAAGAACTACGAGGGGAAGGGGGATATGTCGGAGCGTTTAGCCTTTAGCTGTTCCCAGTGTCGTTTCAAGCCCCGGTTTCTTTTCAAAATCAGCTGTGAGTGAAATATTGCGTGAATTGCAAATAACCTAATGTACTACTAATGCACTAACGTGTGTGACATAATCATCCTTTCATAATCACGCCTCCTGAATTCCTGGCCAGTGTCGTGGTGAAC
>JAOPJK010000008.1:3856445-3873114 GCA_027123565.1 Phycis chesteri
GAGAGAGAGAGAGAGAGAGAGAGAGAGAGAGAGAGAGAGAGAGAGAGAGAGAGAGAGAGAGAGAGAGAGAAATAATTTATTGACAAAACAGGGGTGGGTATGAAACACAAATGTACAAAGTAGGTAAACAAGCTATTAACAATTTGGAGAAAGACTAAAACCAGCGAGCAAAAATGCATTTGAGTAAAAGGCAGGAACAGGGAGAGAGGGAGAGAGAGAGAGCAAGATAGCAACGAGAGAGTGATGTGCGCGAGAGAGAGAGAGAGAGAGATAGAGTTAAAGAGAGTGAGCAAGCAAGTAAGCATATCAAAAGAGCAATTAACTGAATTATTCAGCCTGCAGATCCATTATGTATACCAAGTCCCCGGCAGGCCTACCTTCCAGAGATCACCACGTTGTCAATAGCAACCACGCAGGTTACTATGTCGGTGTGACCCTCCAGCAGTCTCAGGCGAAACCGAGCCTTCTCCCACGTCGCCTTCAGAGAGGCAAACTCTGTGTCTAGCATGAGAGAGAGAGAGAGAGAGAGAGAGAGAGAGAGAGAGAGAGAGAGAGAGAGAGAGAGAGAGAGAGAGAGAGAGAAAACACAGAAAAAAACAATTAGCTCAATTAGCAATCGGGACTCATCGGGCGCCTGAGCTACGCTAACGCCAGAGTTCCTCCAATATGGCTTAGCCCCATTGCTACCGAGCATGGCGTTCGTTTTGCTCACACGGGTCCGGTCCCCCGGGGAGGCCAATGCTGTCTGTTGGTTTTAACGCTGCCTGCTAGGAAAGCTTATTAGCTCTGGTGCCTCCCTCAAGGCCCACATGTTTAAATCAGAACAGCAGCTCATTTGCTCCAATCGCTCGGTCTGATAATTGGACTCCCGACTTCTCACCGCCGCGCTAAACAATTCCTTCCAACGGGCCGCGGAGCGTTTTGACGACCTCACCCGCTCTCCGCTGTTTTTTTGTTTTTTTTCCTTTCTTCCCCCTTGGGGGCGGGGCCCACCTTGCTGCTCGGCTTGGGGTGGGTCCCCGGCGTCCGCGGTCGGAGCCGTCGGCCCAGCGTCTGACCCCGCCGGCGGTGGCTGGGAGGCCGCCCCCCCGCTCCCCTGTGGCCCGGCGTCTGGCTGCAGTCTCCGCGCTCCACCTTCCCCGTCCCTCCCCGCTGCCGTCTGCCTCGGGCTGGCACTCTGCTGCGGCGCTGGCGCGGCCCGGGCTTTCGGCTGCCGCTCTCCCTTTGGGATCTTGGAGGCGGTGGGCGTCTGTGATGGAAGGTCCTCTGGGGCGTCCGCTCTGTGCCAGTGCACAAACAGCAGGGCCGAATAAGGCATTAGCATGCAAACCGAATACAGTGACGCTGGTAGGAGCACCAGCAAACACACACGCACACACACACAGTCTGGAGAACCTTGTGCCACTAGTTATAGGTTATGTTACGTGTAATGAACTGATTACTAAAGATGATTTGAGTTGAGTTTCACCATTTTATTTAAACATGCTCAACTGGACAGGATTCTTTGAGAAATACACATGAGGACACAAACTCGCTGAAGGATGCTTACAGGTGGGCTGCAGGCAGTACATTCATCAACCTGTTAGAACGTGACAGCAATTGACCTCCGCCGTGTTTAACGAGATGCGCAAAACACACACATATCAAAGTCTTCAAAGTAAATGCAACAGCTTTTGAAGAATGACACGCGGTTCCCCCACCCGCCCCCCAGCCAGCATGTCTCCCCTGCACTTCCTTACACTTGTCTTTTCATCTTCTCCTTGTTTCCTTCTGCTGCGGTCCCCAGAGTGTGCTGCGGGCCAGACTGCTGCAGCAGGAGCTCAGCCAATCTGGAACGCAGCTCCGCCTTCCTGGAGATCTGAGTGGAGGGGGAGAGTGACAGAGAGAGAGAGGGGGAGAGAGCGGACCAGTGGTAAACCACAAGGCACAGGCTCCAATAAGTTGTTTACACGCATAGCAAAAACCCTGAGTTCCCTTCTTCATGCATGGGGAAATGTGCAACTTGCAAATAGATATTGCATATTGCTATTCCATTTCAAAATTGGGAGATTGAGGCATTAAGTGGGAGGCAATTGCTATCCGATTTGAAAAAGTTAACTTTGAGTGCAAGGCGTGAATATGGGAATATGCACGAGACCCCCCCCCCCCCCTCAGTATGATGCCAAAGTCAATTTATAGGAGACTGAGGTGGAAGCGGTGTCATCAAGGAGCACACCAGTCCCTGTTATTGCCTTGTGAATAAACAGCACACAGAACACATAGCATAGAACTACTTCAAATGTAGCAGCACTGACATTTCAATTAGGAAAAATATCTGAATCACATTCGTGCCATTCCTTTTGGATACAGCAAGCTGCCTGGTTCTCATCAAGCCAATGGCTAGTGGAAGTGGAGGGGACATCAGTTAGTCAGTAAATATTATTCTCATGACTTGTTTATTACGAAATATAGTTTATTACATTTTTGTGAAACAGTTTTAGTGTAGTCGCCAGGGTGTTGAATCCCAGCCGAAAGGTACTGGGTTCGATCCCCAATGTCCGTAGACCCCCTCTAGGCAACCTTGAGAAGAAGCCTAATAACATGCATCTGAAGTGACCAAGTCGTTTTGTATAAAAGAGTCAAATAACGAAATAGTTTTAAAAATGACTCCTAATGTGCATTTATGATTTATAGCTTTCCCTACGGATCCAAATGTCACTGTTGGTGCACTATCGGCAGCGGGGGTACTCCGGGATCTTTAATACCTGTGGAGATGAGAAATGACCCAGATCTCCACGGTTAATCCAGACGAAGTGATTCAATCTTTTACTTTCACGCATTGGTGATTTGTTTTTTTTTTGTGGTAGCCTAGTTTGTTTTGAAGAGCTCCCATTCTAACGTGCCCACCCCTGGCATACCGTCAGCCTAACATAATGTATTATCTAATATTGGCTGTAGGTCCGTGGGGAAACGGGGTATTTTTAGAGGTCATTTAGACCCAGAATTCCGAGGTTGTCTTGCAAAAAGATTTCTGTCCCGATCAGATCACTAGAAAGAAGACACCATCTCGTTGCCTGGTGGATATACGTGTATGTTGTCAAGCTTGAGGCATAGAGGAACTTCATATAGCTGGATTCAGCAACACTGGAAAATATGGGCTGGAGACGTGTATTCCGGGGGGAAATTTATTGAGGATCAACACGAGTTAGGCCTATAGGGCGATCAGAAGACACTGAAAGAAATAGATATATCTGTACCTTAAATCTCTCTTCGGGGGCAAGACTGATTTTGATCTCCAAATTCTCAATCTGCCTCAACTTCTTCTGTACCTTCCTCACCTCTCCCATTTGGAGACCTTGTTTTTTACTACAGCCCACAACGACTATTTTGCAGACAGACTTTGTATATGAGATGAATTGCACCACCGCAAGCACTAAAACATTGTATGTTAATAAAAAAAAGTTTCCGCGTGATATGTAAACAGAATAGGCTCCGAACAGATGGAGAGCGACGTGTCGCCGACTCTTGCCGGATGTGGAAGGTGGGGCATAACTGCCCTTACAGCGACACCCCACGGGCTGACAATGAAATGCATTAATAGATGGCCTGTGTTTATATTTAATTGTATTATATTTGTAATGTTTCACCTGTGTTGATCATAAACTGTTCCAAATCCATTATATAGAACGCTTAGAAATAGATAAAATGTAGTGTTCCGGCGACACTGCAGATCCGTTCAATTTCTCATTCGCTTTAGCCATCGCTTAAATAAGAGATACTTGAAATACAGTCGTACAGCAACACACAATTCTTCTTGACATTTAAGGTGTACGATCCCATACTGAAATACCTTAACTAATGACCAATCAAAGCATACGTCTTGATTTGGACAACATTTTTGACCTCACTTGCCGGAAATGACGTATGCACATACACACATTCTTTTGTGTTGCGACCTCAGTCGGAGGAAGTGAAGCGCAGACGAAACCAGCTGCTCCACGAGAAAGAAAAAAAATAAAAAAAAATCGAAGAGGAAAAAAAACTCGACGATCTGCTGAAATTACACAGATTTTTAAACAGATTTCAATTTATCCCCGTTTTCGGGAACTCCGGGAAGGGGGACGGAGTGACCATTGGCGGTAAATACCAATATTTCTCATGCAGTGATAGTATTTTGTGCCAAATTGCACGACTTGCTCCAGCCACTCTCCACCCCGTCTCGACAGCCGGAAGTCTGTGAGATTGTCTTTTGGTTTTTTTGCCTCATCTCTTTGGTTTTTTTTTATCGTTCAGCTTTTTTTTTTCTTTGCTTGTTATTCTTTTCTAAGCAAGAGCGCGCTAGAGAGGCGCTTATAGCCCTCGGCCAAACGTTTAATTAAAAATGTCTGGTATCTAGCACGTATATATAGGACTCATGCAGTCGAAATGGTGTCGAGGACCATAGCTTATTGTAAACACTCAAGTGCATTTTGTTTCGCTTCTCCCTTGT
Organism: Phycis chesteri; assembly: GCA_027123565.1. NCBI lineage: Eukaryota > Metazoa > Chordata > Actinopteri > Gadiformes > Phycidae > Phycis > Phycis chesteri. The sequence goes on from JAOPJK010000008.1 coordinate 3,860,914, forward strand.
ATTTCGATGTTGCTTGCTGTATTTCACAACGACGAGAGATAAACAATGTATCAATGTGTTACTGAGCAGTTGTATGGTAGTGCACATACCGTTGTTCACTATTTTAGATGTTGTGAATGTAAGGAATCCATAGCGCCAATTTCGTTGTGTTAACAAGACATGAATGTTGTTTGATTTGGATGTGTTATGCAGATACAAAGAGAAATGGTTGTAGCTCACCCTGGCAGTTTGTCCATACACTCACACTTTGAGCATACACATTCAGTTAGCGCGTTTATTATTTGCCTATCAATGAACCTTTATTGGTTGTTGTTGACATGCTGCTATTTCAATGAGTAGAGCTAGTTCTGGGTTGGAAATAAAGGAAAGTGTTTGCTTGTATTCCTGTCGTAGAAATGATGGAAGACTCCCACTTCAATTCGTCCTATTTCTGGTCTCCCATTCCCACCGTGCAAGGACAGGTAAGATGAGGAAGAAAATAGTTTGAATGTTCATAATGTATAGAGCATATGCAAACTTGTGTACTAAACCGCTGCTTAATACATTGGTCAAATTATTACAGCGTCACCTTTTCCAGAATCACCTGTACATCGCCAATGTCATGTCATGAGTGTGTATCATTAACATCCCCGTAATATTTGCGTTGACAGATTGAGAACGCAATGTTTCTTAACAAAATGAAAGAGCAATCGGAGAAGGGCGGCTCCTTCCCTCCGTCCTCCCATTACCAGACGGCTGTGCTCGCCATCCCTGGTCCTAAAGATGGAGGGGGCCAGGTGGGGGGCGGGGGGCACCTCCACCCTCCACACAGCACCCAGAACATCACGGTGGTCCCCGTCCCGTCCGCAGGCCTCATGACTGCAGGTGCGTTTCACTCTGTTCACCAGACGTGGGATCAATGTGCCATGTCGTATTTTTACCTGTGTAGGATAGGCGGTGAGCACTGTTTGATCAATAATGGTATTATGTTAAACAAAATAGGTTTTCACTTTACATTGACTACTTATTGCCCATACGTTGGGGAACATACATTGTTGGGGAACATAGTTGGATCAAAATCGTTCAGTCTACATGAGAAAGGTTCTTCTGAAAGAATTTCAGACTCTTGAGTCAAAAAATATAGTTATCAGCAGAAATGTGACCAAAGCCTAGCAGAGAAACGGCGAGATGCCAGCCTCGATAACAACTCCAACCCGGAGACTTTTCCTTATTGACCTGTCGTCACAATTCCAGACTGAATGTAAACACGTTATCAATTCAGTCGTTGTCACCATGAACAGGTTATTCACACGTGGCTTGCATTTCAATGCACTCTTAGTCTCACGTGCACAGTACTGACAGTGGATTGTCTTGTTTCTCTCCATGTAGCTGGTCTGGTTATCACCACCCCTCAGGGCACACTGGTGTCGCCCACCTCCTCACAGTCCTTTGTCTCTGGTCATCCTACCACCACCATGATAGTGTCAGCTCTACATGCTGCCAATGCAGGTAACAGACATACAGGTGCGCGCACACACACACACACACACACACACACACACACACAGACAGATTGACACATTCAGCTGGGACTCATTTGAATTATGTGAACAAATTTGCTTTGCTGTCTGAAGAAGGCATCATCCTTCGTAATTTTGTTATTTTATACGTTTTTTTATTTGAGATAGCACACTGGACTATAATATAAAGAAAGGAAAGGAATATAATATAAGTATTAGTGTATAACCCTATGAAAATTTGAATCGTTGTGTTACCTCAGAATGAGCCATTTTCATCTACATAGGGAGTTGTTACTATGCCACAACACCAGCCATGTTGCACTGACGTGTTTGTACAGTAGCCCAGAATGTACAAACAGTTCCAGAGAGGACATGTTTTTAACCTCATCACTTGGCACTTGGCTACATGATGCTGTCATAGACAACAACATCATTTTGGAAGTACCTACTACTGACATGCCAGTATAGGCCACCGTAGCATCTCCTATGTTGTTAGAAAGGGATGGATGGATGTGTGTGTGTGTGTGTGTGTGTGTGTGTGGGGGGGGCGGTTGCCTGCAATCTGCAAACTCATCGCTAGATGCCACTAAATCCTACACAAAACCCCTTTAAGATCCAATTACAACATGGAAGCACAGGAAACATCATATGTCTGTTCATTGACTGTTCACGGAACCATTGGAGTGTTTCCTCTTTTGCGTTGTGTGTGTTTTAACCCCTCCGCTGTTGACTTTCTATTAGACAAAAAGGATGGGGACGAAGCGTCCCATGTGGTAGTCATGCCAACCCCTTCAAAGCGAGGCAGGAAGAAGAAGGTGACGATGTCAGTGCCTAGAATAGGCGGTGCTGCTGGACATCCCAACGAAACCCTTATACTGGCGCACCTCTCGGCTAGTGGTCAGGTAAAAAGACTTCTTCCTGTATTTCTTTTTTTTTATCAATGAGAGATATGCATGCATGTTGTAGTTTCATGCCTGATTGCAATACAACTACAAAACGTTGTCACAAAATGTGAATCTGGATGGGTTATGTCTTTGCAGCATCACGGAGACCCCTACGACCTATCCAACGAGGACGAGGACCGCACGAAAGACGGCACCAAAACGTACAGGTAAGACATCACCGCGCAAGCCACGTGTGTCCCGTGTTTCGGTCTGGAATGAGCGCACACAGGCACACGTTTGCGCCTCTGTGTTTGGCCAAATTAACATAGAGATGTCTGGCGAGGGCTTCCATAGATGCACGGCGGTCTGCTGGATGTTGAAATCCTACGCGCACACGAACACACAAGCGACCACGCGCGCACTACTTCCACACACTGATGCCTCATCGCATGTTCTGGCAGAACACGCCTCCTTCTCCACAGTGGCAGCAATGAGCTGAATGATTTGTTAATTGAGCTGTCCATCAGAATGCACCGCGCGCTCTCTGCTGCATAGAGACGCTCTCTCTCTCTTCTCTTCAGGCTAGACTCGCACGCCCTATCTTACCCTTCTTGCTGTCCTTCACCTTGGTCATTACCCAGCATGCTCTTCACAGCCAGGTCTAGGACCTGTCGTCGGCTATTGTAGTGCTGTTCTCGCCTTCACTGTAGGAGCAGCTGCCTATCTTCTGCTCCAGTGTGCACTGATTTCAGTCCTCTCAATCCTACCCTGTGTTTCCCCTGCTTGTTCCATTCACCCTCTCCTTATCTCCTTTTTTCTCTTTTTTTGTATCTGTTATTTCCTATTCTGAGTTGTGTTGTCGTGTCTTTTCTCTCTTGTGGGTGGATTCTCTTAATTCCTTGCCCACTTCCAACAACCTTTTTGTCTGTCTTTGTTTTCCTCTTCTTCTTCACTTTCCATACTTTCTGGATCGCTCCACTCTCTGTGTCTGTATGTGTTTGTGTCTGTGTGTGTGTGTGTGTGTGTGTTGGTTCTCTACTCTTTCTTCCTCGCCCTTCCATCCTGCCCCTCCCGTCTCTGTGTGTCTTCGCCTGTAGGTGCCGGATGTGCGCGGCGACCTTCTTCAGTAAGTCAGACATGCAGATCCACTCCAAGTCGCACACAGAGGCCAAGCCTCACAAGTGTCCCCACTGCGCCAAGTCATTCGCCAACTCCAGCTACCTGGCCCAGCACATCCGCATCCACAGCGGGGCCAAGCCCTACACCTGCTCCTACTGCCAGAAATCTTTCAGGCAACTCAGTCACTTACAGCAGCACACACGGTACTGCTGAAACCCCACCCCCACAATCCAACTTCCCTTCCTCCTCCCACCCCTTCCTTCCCCCTGATCAGTCTGCAAATCGCACTCCTTCTCCAAAGTCCAACTTCTATAGAAGCACAGAACCCTGATTGCTCCAGTGGAAGTGGAAGTGTGTGTGTGTGTGTGTGTGTGTGTGTGTGTGCGTGCGTGCCTTTGTGTGTGTGTTTGTGTGTAGCATGTGTGCGTGTAGCAACATTGTGTGTCTTCACTTAGTATGCATGACGAGCATTTGTCTTCAGACAAAGACTTTCAGAAAACCTGTTGGGCGTTGGGATTCAAATTGGAACCTTTGATGATTGCCTTTTTTTTCCTTGTAATTCAGCACACATTGTAGACTACACACTACTATTCCAATGCTTTGAGTTCTGACATATTGTTTTGTACAATATGCATATTTGACCACAGCGGTCTCTTTCTGTGCGTGCGCTGCCATGACATTTTTGCACGTGCACCTGTCTTGTGTTTAACTGGCTTTGAGATCCCCCTGTGTTCCCTGTTATCTCTGCATGTTCCTGAACCTGTTTTACACTTTTAACACACATTCTCCAACATGTTGCCCTCACACTGACTTCATTCAATGGCAGTTTTACCTTGTGTTTGTTTGTATTAAACCCCTTTGTGTTGATACTTTTTTAACACTTTGCATCAAGGCTGGTGTACCTGTGGTCTGAATTATTCTTAGAACTGTCATCAAAATGCTTTATTTTTTCTCTGCTGTGTTTGGCCTTCCCCTCCTGCTATGTTTCTGTAAAATTGTGTTTTTTCTGTTCTTCATTTTTGTGCACATGTATGTAACTGCACTTTGCCCATTCCAAGTGACATGCCATTTAAATGTATGTAAAATGCTGTGTGTATGTATGTTTGTCATCATATATTTAAGTGTGGTTTAATTGAAGATGAATAACAATTGTGTTCAAGCATTTTGTTAACCAAACTCCCTGTCTGAATTGTATTTGACACCGTTAACCACAAAACAAAGTAATTGTATATATGTAGCTATAGCTCTTTCCCTCACATGAACCACCTTTTTCATTTATTCCCTCCGCCAGGAACCACACAGAGTCCAAGCCCCACAAGTGTACCCACTGCACCAAGGCGTTCGCCAACTCCAGCTACCTGGCCCAGCACATGCGCATCCACACAGGCGTGAAACCGTACTCCTGCTCCTTCTGCCAAAAGAACTTCAGACAGCTCAGTCACCTGCAGCAGCACAACAGGTAAGTCAATCACCTGGATTGGGTTTCCGTGGCAATCTGTGGTCAGATTAAGAAAAAAAAAAAAAAGGGTGACCGTGTTTTGTCTATGAGTGTAGGATCCACACCGGAGACCGGCCCTATAAGTGCATCCATCCGGGCTGCGAGAAATCCTTCACACAGCTCTCCAACCTACAGGTGAGCGGATTTCAGAAGTCACGCATGGTCGGAGGCGGTTGGCTATGCAAACCGAACGCCGCGGCGTGCAACACGCTGGGTTTGTTTTAACCGGGCCGCGTCTCTTTCGCACAGTCCCACCGACGGCAACACAACAAGGACAAACCCTACAAGTGCCCCAACTGTAATAAGGGCTACACGGACGCAGCAACCCTTGAGGTGCACCTCTCCACACACACGGTGAAACACGCCAAGCTCTACTCCTGTGGCCTCTGCAACCGCACCTACACCTCGGTAAGGCCAACGTCCAGCTCATTATATCCCCATCCACATCTGGAAACCGTTGCCGGCCTGGCTGTGTCATCACATGTCTGTTGTCCCTCTCCTTCCTGTCCCCGCCGTCACCCCCAGGAGACGTATCTGGTAAAACACATGCAGAAACACAACCCCGACCAGCTCACGGCGTCAGCGGTGGCGGCGGCTCAGCAGGCCCAGCAGAACCAACAGAACCAGGGCCAGGCCGGCGGTCAGAGACGCGGGGAGAGCGCCGACAACGGGTCAGGGAGATCCGGGGGCCCCAGGTCTGGTGGTGGCGGCGGCGGACAGGGGGTCCAGAACCAGGGCAACTACTCCCAGTCTGAGGGTGTGCCCTGCCCCTTCAACCTCCACCAGTACAAGACAGTGACCGCTGGTGACATCCAGTACAAACCGGTCAGCGTGGCCGACCTGGCTGCCCACAAAGACCTTTGTCACGCCGTGGCCACGTCCACCATCCAAGTGGAGCACCTCAACTCCTGAAGAGTAGTGAAAGGGACAATGGGAAGTGTAGTCAAAAAAAAAGGAAAAATGGAGTCTGATGGATACAAGCAATAATCGAATGGGAAGACTGTGCCTCAACATGGTTGGAGGCGGAGGAAACCGGTTTGGGGGAAATGGAGTTTACGTTTTTTTATTATTTTTTTGCCTGACCTTTTCCTGATGTTTTGACTTATGTGTAGAAAGTGTATGTAAAAACTGGACTCAAGTATTCCGCTGTCCATCACACTGATGGTTTTACTGTCGGAAAAAGAACATGAAAGAGAACAATTCTCTTGTGTTATTTTATTCTTCTCGCTCTTCCATTAAGAATATCATCAATTATATATACTTTGCTATCTATGGTGATGGAACTGACAGTTCATTATGAAAGTATTTTTGTACTTTCATACAGGTACTTGCAGTTTTTACATAAATGCCATTACTTCTACCACCTTCTGAAATATATGCCCATGTATGATTATTATTTTTTTTTGTATTATCATTCACTTAAAAGGGAAGTAGATAAAGATATTTCCATTTGGGGAAAGACAAAAAAGATAATGTAAAACTATATCTAGATATATACAAACCGGTATATACAGTATGTTTGTGTGTCAAATAAAATGTTAATCCATATAATCTATTTGTATGCAGTCACAGTCCTTTATACTTCACGTGAACATGGCAGAACTGATAATCCAGGTTATGAGTCATGTCATCTTTTTTTGTGTGTATGTTCTGAGAATAACATTGTTATCAATGCTATTATACTTTCAATATACCAATGTTTATAATATTCAACACCTTGACACATCTGAAATTTTTGTTTTCCTCTGACTATGATTTAAATAAAAAAATGCAATCTAATTGCTATTATCTTTATGTGTGGGGATGTCCTAATTTCGAGGATTTTAACACCAGATGATCGTTGGTACAGATGTATTACTTTGTTGCTAAATTTGATCCAGAAAAAAAACATGTCCTCCAAAAAGATATTGAATGCATGTTACGACATCTGCCGTGTAGTGGAATGTGACACGGTAATATGTATGTTGTGTTTACAAACGGGACGATACCAATTATTATAACTGATTTATGTGGTCGGCTAAACGTTTATCAACGGCCATCAGTAGTCCATTAATCTTCCTTTTGGATTCATAGTCTATAATCAATCTTTAAAAATAATAACAGCGCACATCATGCAAACTGCAAACCTATTTTGACCAGTGGGGATTGATTTGGTTTCGTCCACCATTCTCTGCAGTCTGCAGTGAATATGGCGTCACTGAAAAGTCTACGAGTCGAGAAACTTCATGTAAATAGCGATAGTTAAGAGAGCGTTCACTAGCTAGGTGAGTGTCAAAGCCGAGGCTGACCTCTGACTTTATACATAACAAAGAGATTTCCCTTTAAGCATGCCTCGTAAGAAGCCATTCAGCAACAAACAGAAGAAGAAGCAGCTTCAAGTCAAACGGGAGAGGAAGAGAGGTAACGTTAAGGCTAACGACACCACAGCAGCGCTATAACGGCTAAGCTATGTAGCGTGTAACACTGGGACAGTTACTGGTAACATCTAGCACCTAGATTGAGGTCTATAGTTTATCGAAGTACTCCTCTTCTTGCTGTTGTTGTTGTTGTTGTTGTTTTTTTTGCTTATTGTTCTTATCTCGTTTATGTATAAGCCAGACTACCTTCACATGTCAAGAGCTGCATGTTTTTACCTTCGCTAAAGCGATGATATTTAAGTGAATATGCTTATGTAGCAGGTTATGATGCCACCGTATGATGTGTTGGACTGTTTGGACATTGACATTTACTGTCAGGCTAGCCTACCATGTAAGCTAGCACTTTGACAGAAGGGCTCTCCACGGCTTCGCTGCGCACTCATATAACGGTAAAAAAAATATATACAGTAGCACGTAAAAACATATACCGCTATACGGGGCATTAATATCGTTCATATCGTTTTGAAATATTAATGTTTTATCACCCAAAGTTGTGTTGTTTGTGTAAATGCATGTAAATGAAGCCACATTGGGAACCACAGGAGTGATACGATTGAGAGTCATACAAATAAACAAATTCGACTGATCGACTCAAATTGTCATGTTGTCGCATGCTGACTCCAAGGTGATGGGTCCGGGCCAAGCAGCCGCAGCGCCAGCGTGGAGCGAGGAGCAGAGAGACAGTCTGACACATCAGATAGCGAGGCCGCTGATATTAGGAGAATTAATCAGCAGCCGTTTGGCAGAGAAGGAAGACATGACCCCAACAGGTGAGATGTCACCCTAATTTCACACGGGCACATTTTCAAGTGGTGTATGTGTGTGATCACTTAAGTTGCGACTCTGGATTGAGTTAATTCTAGTGTGCTTTTAGATAACTTTAGAGCAGACAGTTTGACTGGATAGTCTACAGTAGCCGTCGCTGTCATGAGATATCATATGTGCTGCCAGCTGATTGTACTCCTGTCTCTCTGGCATGCAGATTTGAGGGCAAGGAAAGTGCCAGGGTTTGTTTACAGCTGGTGTCTTGCTTTTGCTTCGCATGGACGTTTTTATGAACACGTATTATCTTTTAAATGAAGAATAAGGTTTTAATTTATTGACTGTAGCAATAGGAGAACACTTATTTTGTATATTTGCACAGTATTATAAGTTTACTGTTACAAATATACAGTCATATTATACGATTGCTAGACAGGCAAGAACTGCAAGAGAGGAGTAGTAAGTAGTAACAAGGGACCAGCAACATTTTTTGTTTAATGTTATAAGGGATGTCACTTAAAACGTTGTCTTGTTGTTTGGTCGGTTGACAAGAAACCACTTCCCACAATGTCCATTTCTAGAAACACAGGCATGCCAACCACTGGACAGCACACATCTCTCTGACATTTACCCAGGAACACTATGAAGTACACACTAGAACATTGAATCACCCTTTTTCCGGATGTTTTTATAGGAACCTAGAAGCAATTATTATGTTCTAATTAGAGCAACGTCTCTGTGTCTCTACATAGCAGAACTAAAACAGGCCATGTATTAAAAAGAATATGGAGGTAAAAGGAAATATGTGATCTGGTTTTGTTTTTACTCAGTGATTTTATTTAACTCACATTTGTGTCTCGTTAAACAAACATTGTTTTAATCAGAGTTAGAAAAATGATTAATGAAACCACTGACTTCCACTGATTCAGGTTCCGGCTGCACTTTGAGAAGGAGAGCAAAGAGGAGGTGGAGAAGAGGAAGAAGGTGGCCAGGGAGAAGATCCTGCAGCCCGTTTCCGAGAAAGAACTGGAGATCATCATCGGTGACATCTACCCCTCAGACAAAGGTGGGGGACATTTTGTGAACGGCCCTTGAGCACAGTGTGTTCAAAAATGTTTTAAAAGGCAACATCTCTGGATGATGAATGCATTGTAGCCGTCCCTCCTGACGTCACAAGAACATTCATGAACAGCGTGATTTGTCAAAATCGCTCCGTTGTGCCGATTCTTGGCTTTTCCCATCAACGTCCCTGCCATAAACGTAAACAATGGCAATATCACACTTTGGTGTGATCTTTGTGATGAGATAATTTTGTAAAGTACCTGTACAAAATATCTGGCGATTCACTGTTAAGAAGAGGGGACCTTTCGGTCTTTATTGGTCATTCGCAGTATTTTTTAGATATAGGAACGAAATTTGTTCTCTGCATTTGACCCATCCTATGGTACATACGTAGGAGCAGTGGGCAGCTATGTTCAACGCCCGGGGAGCAAGTTGGGGTTCAGTGTCTTGTTCAAGGACACTTCGACATGCGGACAGTTGGAGGAGGGGAGGGGGAGGAGGGGATCGAACCACTGACCCTACAGTTAGCGGACAACCCGCTCTGTCCACCTGCTCTATCCACTGAGCTACTGCTGCTATTGTTCACAAACTCCATACTGACCAAAGCACATTGATTCCACGAGAAGAAAGGGCTGTGTTACCTTTGGTTTTACGTTCATGGCAGCTGTGCTCTCCACTAAAGGCCCTTGGGCAGAACCAAAACTAGTTGTGTTGGTAACAGATGTTCTGGTGACGCCATGAGAGACAGTATTGGACGGACCGGTATTGTCTTTTAGAAACGGGGTGGTTCTGTGAAATGAACGGGACCTCAATTATTCAATGGCAGGTCTTGGTATCCCAAGACGACCATCGTGGACCTACGAGATGACCCGCGAGCAGCTGCTGAGGCAAGAGGAGAAGTCCTACCGGGAGTACCTGGATGCCCTGCACTCCAGGAACCCCCCGGGCTCCCTCAGCCACTTTGAGCACAATCTAGAGGTGAGTCACATGAAGGCAGACTTTTAAGTACAGGTCCGTGTTGGGTGAGTCCTTTGGAGTGCTTGTGGGTGTAGAATGCAACTCGTAATAGTTAGTAATGCATATAATCACGTTCATGCAATACGTTTAGGCCTACTTATTATTTATTTTAGTTGGCCTTAGTTTGTAGTTGGCCTTAATGGCTGCATTTATGACAATGTAACACTGAATCTTTTGTTTATTTGTTTTTCAGTATTTATTCATGTCTATTTGTTGATGTCAACCACGGTAGACTCTGAAATTGACTCATTGACTAATTAGCATTTCTTCCCATTGGGGTTTTAGACGTGGAGGCAGTTGTGGAGAGTGCTGGAGATGTCTGACGTGGTCCTGCTCATCGTGGACATCAGGCATCCGGTAAGTAAACAGGGTGAGCCGGTGTGTCTCGGTGGGCCTCGGCACCACTAGGTGGCATCAAATATCCATCTGAGAGTACCTCTCAGTGAGCGGTGTTTTGAAGGTTTAGAAGGAAAGGCTCTCACACCGTCCATTGGTCTGATTGTAAACTTGAAGTGGGTAAGGAAATGCTAATGACATAGATTATTGCTAGAAATACACGAGAAGCAGAAACGGCTGAATGGAGGTTGTATCGGAGGCTGCCATTATGAACCAACTTTACCATTTTCTCACCCATCTAAAAAAAAAATCCAATTCCATGCCAAAACAATTTTTGTAGTACATTGTTTTGGCAAATGTTTCCCCATGCTGGACGAACTCTTTGATCCGTGTTTCAGTGGCCCAGGCTTGGGCTGCTCGGGCTCAGTCACACCAAGGCAGGCGTTGTGGCCCGTTAGCGCAGACCGCTGCGGCCATGTGGGAGTGTCGCCTCAAGGCCCATTTTGTGTGAACTTTAACCGCTCCCTCATGGCAGGGTTGTACCGCCTTGGCAAAGGGCCGTGCGGCGGCGCTCAGTCTCTCTTCCCACTCCATCACAGTTGCTGCTCGGTGTCAGCGGAATGCTACGATGCTAACGATGCTAACATTGCCCGGTAAACAAGGCTGTTCTCCTGCGGGCGTCTTCCGGTCTGACCGCCGGCCTGCGTGCTTGGCCACCGCAGTGTGTCGGGTTGCCTCTCTCTCTCTCTTTCTCTTTCTCTCTCTCTCTCTCTCTCTCTCAAAGTTGTTTGGACTTTTCGCTGCAGGCCGCTGCATTTTTTTCCACACACACCCCCATCGCCACATCTTAAATGCATCACCCCCATTCAAGTGAAGGCCTGATTTGGTCTGAACTAGCTCTCATGAGCTTATTTGGTCTGGAATGACTTGGCAGAAGAAATGTTGGGTGAAAAATAAAAAAAGAGCTCCATATTAAGCCCCTTTCCCGCAAGTCAAAAAAGCCCATTTACTCAAACCAACACCTGGCCTTTGTCTGCAGCGGGCGCGGTTACAGTCTGCAGTCATTCCCGAGACAGTAACCTCTTCTGCGCTCATGGGTGTTTACCTGGTCAAGCTCCGATTGGCCGTGCTGGAAACACAACACCGCGGTTGTTATCCCGCTTTGCCGGTGCGGTGACGCCCCGGGCAACGTTCTTCGGACATTGGCGTGTAAATACGCGGGAACGACATGCGACGGCCATCTTGTTGTTCGAACCGACTTTTGAAAGAGAGACTGAATAGTGGCCGCATAGCGCCATGATATTCGTGGCGGAAATGCGGTGGTATGGTGCTGGGAAGCACCGGGGTGAAGCGTTTGCGTTTGTGCACTGAAAATGAAACGTGCCACATCAATGCGCTTGGTTTACTCGTTCTATGACAACTAGCCATGCCTGCTCCTTAGCTCCTAGCCCACAATGTAGTCGTGATGGCTTTAGTGTTGGGGCCAGAAGCGTTTTTGTTTCTGAGCATAAGCATGCGTTTGCATGTGCTTGTGTGGGTGTGCGCGTGTGTGTGTGTGTGTGTGTGTGTGTGTGTGTGTGTGTGTGTGTGTGTGTGTGTGTGTGTGT
>JAOPJK010000008.1:4808198-4818474 GCA_027123565.1 Phycis chesteri
ACACACACACACACACACACACACACACACACACACACACACACACACACACACACACACGCAGATACACACACACAAAACCATCTGCTCATATAGGTAATACGTTGAAAAGTATCAGGGGAGGGGAGGGGGGCTTTCATTAATAACTTCTCGGGGTACCAACAGGCAGGCAGACCTTACCTCTCCTCTGCCTCCTACTGTTTAATGGGGAAACCGAGAGCTACGCCGCATTAGGCAGTTGCCGCTTCTAAATCATTCCCCATTATGTATCGACCAGCGCCAGCTGAGCGCCATCGTGTCCACGTCACCGCGGCTCCAAACGGCTCCATTCTGCGTCGGGAACACTTTGTGTTAATTGATTTAAATGGGTCTCCGCGCCACAACGCTCCCCTTAAGACATCGAGGGGTCTTTAACATTATTATTAGTGGTGTAATTGCCATTACCCTCATCCATACATTGCTTATCCAAATGGCAGAAAGAGAGAGACAGGGAGAAATAATATCTTCTGCCCTTAAGCTGAACAAATAATTATTAGATTCAGGAAACAAACAGACGCCCTTGTGGCCCGCCCGCACACACACACACACACACACACACACACACACACACACACACACACACACACACACACACTGTATCCAGGAGAAGGATCTGGTCCCAAAGCTGTTCAAGGTCCTCGCTCCCAGGTTTGAGACCCAGTCGAAGGGCTACACCCGCATGGTGCGTCTCCCCGCCAGGTTGAATTTGGATCGAGCCAAGATGGCCGTCCTGGAGTATAAAGGAAACCCCTTCCCTCCTCTGAGTCCCATCAGAAAGGAGAATGAACTGACCCTCGTCAACCAGCTGCTCAAAGCGTACAGAGAGGAGAAGGCACAGCTGGTTGCAGCCAAAGCTTGAGACCTTAACGCCCTCACGTACCCGTCCATTTATATCCCGGATCAAAGATTACTCCACTGAGGTTCCATGTTGTTGCCGGCTATCTGGTCTAATTTAGTAGACATGTAATGGTGGTTGTTCCATGAGTCACACAAAAGCTACTGCATCGACTGAAGCTGGGACATGACTATATTTGTCATTCCAGTTACAAAACCTGTACATGTTGTGTTAAAATAAACGTTTGTATTTCCTATTAAGACTGTTAATGGTTTATCATTATTACAACTATGGGTGTCGATTTAGAGTTTTTTATGACCATCACTATTAATGACAGCTGCCCGTTTCCAAAAAAAAAACCCCACACCATATATTGACCTTTTTACATCAACATTTATCAATAATGGGTGAAACAGTTTGTCTTTAAATTGTGGTTTGCTGTAGCAGGTGTAGATCCTAGTAGGCGGCCATGGTGGACCGCAGCCAGTCGGTGAAGATGCACGTCTGTGTTGGGAGAAACGTGCAAACAGAGCAACGTTTACGAGGTAGCAAAGCGCAGCGCTGTGTATCTTTAGCCTCATCGCTGAGTAGCGTCTGAGCGGAGGGAGCTGCGTGTTTCCTACCTTGGCGTAGACACCGGGGTGGTTCTTCTCGGCGCAGCCGAAGCCCCAGGACACCACGCCCTGCAGCTCACCGTCACACACCACCGGGCCGCCGGAGTCACCCTGAGAGGACCGGGGAGGAGCGCAGGTCGAGATGACTACCCTCGTTGGTGTTGATCAGCAGCACAGCGCGAGCGGAGCGGTTTTAATGCCTGAGGAAGGTTACTGCGGAAGGGCAGGTCCCGGGAGCCGTTTGATTTATAGCGATGGAACCCATTTGACATAGTTCAATTGAAACTCGAGTTGAGTCGGCAAATCTGTCCACAAAATCCTTTTCCCTCCTGTTTTTTTTTTTTTTTCTTTGAATGAAAAATGCTCTGCATTAAATCAAATGTAGACATACAAGCGGCTCGTACCAAATATATCTCCATTGTAGAAAACGCTTCGCCTGACATCACCTGACCGATTCACAGATGTTTATTTGTCTGGAACATCTTGGTTCATTTTTGATATCAAAGCAGCATGATCAATGCGCGCTGACCAAAATGTCCTTGAAAGTAGGAGAATAGACCTACAACCAATCAGCAGAACGTGTGACTCATCAGCCATCTTGGTTGTTTGTGAAAATGCCTAAATGGCGTTCCCACCTGTTCAGTCATCGAACATTAGATATGGGTTGCGAGTGGCCCGACCACCTGGCCAGTTCTGCTGGAAATCTGTCTGAACCGGTCTAGATGCATATTCCGGATTGACGCATACACACAGAAATGAAACTTGAGCTCGGAGATCCACCTGGCTCCACGGCCACAGAACACACCCACACAAACAGAAAACCTGTGAGTCACCTGGCAGGAGTCTTTGCCTCCCTCCACGTATCCGGCACAGAACATGGCCTCGGTGATCATGCCGGGGTAGGAGTTGTCACAGACTTCCCTGGAGAGGATGGGGACGTTCAAACACTGCAGACGGTTGCTGTCGGCCGCTGTAGCAAAAAGAAAACAACGTTAAAAAAGTCACAACTGCAATGAAAAACGCAGGTCAGGATCGTGCAGTCAGGGTGTTCCACTCCCGACCCCAATAGCTGCTTACGTACGATCCCTTAATGTCTGCAACGTAGTGGGCCTCCAGCCCACTACGTTGGTATTCAAAGGTGCTTTGTTCAATCTCCCGACGTCCAAAATGGTGCAGTGTACCCACCGGAGTCCATGGTGACCCCCCACCCTGACACGGTGCACATGGTCCCGGCCGGGGCGCAGCCACTGGGCAGGGCCACGGCCTGGACGTACTGGTTGAGGGTGGCGGGCCGGCTGAGCTGGATCAGCATGATGTCGTTGTTGACCAGCCAGGACTGGTAGTCGGGGTGAGGGATCACGCGGGAGGCCGAGATGATCTGCTCGTTGCCGTCCGTGAACCAACGGTTGTGGTCCCCGAGCACAACGTCCATGTTGCTGTTGTGGTGGACCAGAGGACAGAGAAGGGGGGACTCTGAGTCAGATTGCGCCTATGGGATGAAAGTAATGTCTGGACCCATGGGTGTACATTCTTCCCATTTTTTCCACATACTGCAAAAATGTTTTGAATATAAATGAAGTTCGTATTGATTAATGTATTTTTATATGCATCATATCACCTGTGCATAGAGAAGCAAATCCAATGTATATTCAAAAATCTGGGAGTTTTGTGTTGTTGCTGTAAGCGACTCACGACTTGTAGCAGTGAGCAGCAGAGACCACCCACTCCTGGTTGACCAGTGAGCCTCCGCAGAAGTGATACCCAGAGTTCAGAGACACCTGGTGGGGCTGGGAGTGTGGAACGCACTCCTCTCCTCCCACGATCTTATCATCTTCGATGGCGACTAAAAAATACACACATACACATATTTTGGGAAAGAAAAAAACCTCACCAAGCCCTTGGATGGAGAAGTAAAGGATATTGCTCAGGTGGAGACAAATTCTGCAGAGGTTGCCAATGTTGCGGTTCTCAAGCCAATACTGGGCAGGATTTCAAAAAGGAGTGGCAGTAGGGATACAGCTTTTAGCTGTACACAATTTTTCCAATATTGCACATTTATCTCAAAGACGAATTCTTGTGTGCCAAAAAGTCTCTCAGCACCGAAGGTCGATTCCCTCCACAAAAGTCCGAAATCAACACTCAAGCCGAACAAAGCCAATTTGTCACGAGTGAAATGTGCAATATTTTCCATGATATAATAACAGATATTTGAATAACGCATTTGAAATAAGTTGACGGCCTAGATATCTAATAGATACCAGCCAAGGAGTATAAATGAGTACTGAATGGGGACTCACAGGCAGCTCCCAAGAGCAGGACAAACACCAAAGACCTCATGTCTGGAAGATGGAGATGAAGATGGGGGGGGGATTTTGGCAGGACCTTTTTTATGGAATGTTCACCCCCTTCCAAGTGATATGACACACCCCTGATAATATTTTGTCCAATGAAGACCCACAAGGTATATTGATGAGATTGGGAATCAATCAACAATGATCGCAAAACAAACAGATTTTAACCTCTAATCAAAGGGTTTATGATCAGTATTAATAGTAGAAGTAGTTCTTTGTCATTTAGGCAGTAATGTGTGCTTTATTGGTGGCATGTTGTGACAATTAGAGTACAGTATTGTATAGTGTGTGGCATGAGTGGATGTAATCTGCATTGGGACTTTGACCGTAGCTCTATCACAGGTGGATACTTTCTCAGTGTCTGGAAACATACAGCATGTGACTTTATTTGTTCCAGATTAAGTGTACATTATTTTACAAACAATAATTTCAAATAAAATCCTTTTTTTTCTATGTACAAACAATGTATAGTCATTTCTGATATGCTTTTGGTGCAGCCTGCAAATAGCTATATTTTATTCATTCTAATGGCTTTACTGTATCAAGTTGTACTCTCTCGACAGAACAGTAGCATTAAATGATGTACGATGAAGTAGCCTACTTAAGCATGATGAGTCAACATTATTTTCTATAGGGGGGGACACAATAGATCGACATATGTTACATGTTGAACATTGACATGTTTCTGTAGTGCATGTCAGACAGACAGACAGACAGAAATGTCTACGGTAATAGAAAGTCAAATATTTAGAATGAACACATCCTAACATTCTGTATTCCATGCATATTGGTTACATTTTGGATATTTATGATGATTGTTTAGCAGTGCGGACCTATTCTTCATTTTATGTTCTCCTTTCACTAATTTGCACAACAATTTGACACGTTATTCAGTTCATGATGATGAGATGATAATGATGAGTATCATTATTGTTATTATGTTCATTCTCATTTTGTCTGCTGCTCAGTGTTTCAAAATCTAATCTAATATTGAACATGTGTCCATTGGTTCTATGATATAACAGATGTCAGTGCCAACAGAAAAGATTATGAATTTATATTTGAATACCCATGATACATTAAAGGTATAAAATGTAACATTTCCATCTAAAAACGACTAGACCTATGTATTGTGTTGAGTTTTATATGGTGACCGTCCCATTACATTTGGGTTGCATGTCAATGGCGTCATATCCCCTTTACCCCCAGACTTCTGGGGAAGCACTGGGAAAAACAGTAACTCACCGGAGACCTAATTTATTCATAAGCTATTTACATATCAATCTAGCTCACTACAGTGTGCTACTGCGACGAGTTGCTCAAGCCAGCCACCAAGCTCATGCAGTGTTTCCCATATAAGTCTCAGAGAAGCACGCTCCGTCCTTATGCCAAAATATGTATTGAGAGGATTCAATTAGAATGGAGTTTCACACTTTTTCGATCCAAGTGTTGAGCAGACGCGGATGGGGGGGATCATGAGTGTGCATTGTTTAATACAGCCATGTTTCAGAGACGTTCGTTTCTGAGGTCGTTTCCCTTGCTTGGTGACTAAAAGTAGACTATCACTCTTTCAGAAAGTTGGTATCCAAACCAAAACTGTTGTGATACAACTGCACACCGTCATGTTATCAAAAGCAACCGATGGTGACGTACCGCAGTGCAGGTAAACACTGGCTTGTAGCGCCGGCTGCTGTCAAAGTGAATGATCAATACATATAACAGAGTGATAACTCTAGGTTAGATTCAGTTGGTTGCAACCTGCAACCTCAAAGCTAGCGGCCACCTACATGTTACACACTGGACATGTTGGTTCCTCTCCTTAAAGCCAAGAGCCACACAGTTCCTGCACACCGTTGACTCCAGGGAGTTTAATGTACACCATTCAATAAAATGTATAGAAAAAATTGTGCTTAAGAACAAAATAAAATGAGCTGAAGGTCTTTGTGTTTATGTGAGAGGTCAGAGGGAAATGACCCCAATATTTTATGAACGCAAGTATGTTTCAAGTATTAAGTAAGGTTTTGGTGTAGTAATGGTTGAAGGTTGAGGTTGAATTGTCTGTTGTAGTAGGATGGTGACACTGTGGGTTCAAACTTAATAGCCGCTCATGGCGTGTGCCAGCCAGTCGCTGAACTGACAAACCTAACAGAGACAAAAAATATGAAATATTAGATTGCGTAGCTTTCAATGTGTCAACTTCGCTTGTTTCTGTCTTGGGAGTTCAAGCTAGTCGTGCCATGAATGGAGATTGGGGATGTGCTTGTAACAATCCAATCTGTGCACACGGATCTTACCCGCAAACCCAAAGATCGAGACCAAAAATATGGAGCATACGACTCCGCTTTCACCGTGAACACATCAGCGACAAAACTTTGCTCTCGTCTTGAGAGTTGAAGTTCCAAATGTTTGACATGAATTGGTGCACGTCCCCTGAGCAGAGCCTGGGAGTGGGAGTTGAGGGACTGAGGGACTCACCATGGCGTAGACACCCGTGGATGCTCCCTCCCGGCACACCCGTAGCCCCGGGACACAACCCCCTGCAGCTGGCCATCACATACCAACGGGCCCCCGGAGTCTCCCTGCAAGAAGGACATGAAATTGCACATCGCTTCTGTCAAAAGCATGAAATGCATGGAGGAACTGCATCTGAAAACGAGTGATGTAATGCATTGTGGGAAACGCCGGAACCCTTGTGGTCGGTGACGACAGCGCCCGACGGGAGTCCTTTCCTCCCTCCGGGAATCCATCGCGCGCAGAACATGGCCTGCATGCTAGGGTAGGAATTGTCACAGTCCTCTCGTGGGAGAGGACGGGCAGGTCCAGACACCGCAGCTTGCCGCTGTCAGTGGCTGAAACCCAACAGAATACAGTCTTATTGATTATGGTGTTTCACTCCCGGGGGAAAAGTTGTGTTAGTAGGCATCCGTTTGAAGGACACGTCACCCTTACTCATTCACGACTATGATTAAAAAAAAGTGACATCACTGAGTCACTTTGGATCAATGAGGACAGCAAATGAAGAACACCGTGAACCACCCTGTGAGCCACCGTAGATGAACTGAACACTGTACATAATCTTAATCCACCAGGGCCCCGAAAACACCATGAAACACCAACTGGTTCAGGGTGGCGGGCTTGCTCAGCCTGATCGGCATAATGCCGTGGTTGATGTTGTAGGAGCTGTAGCTGGGGCGACGGATGACGCGGGCGGAGGAGATGAACTGCTCGGATCCCCCGGTGACCCTGATGTGGTGCTCGCCCAGACGCACCTCCACGCGGCTGGAATGAGATGACAGACTGGAGAAGATGGAGAGGAAGATAAATTGCGAGGTACGCACGCATCCAAAAAAGCAATTTCAAATTTCGACTCAATTTGATGTCGTGATTGCTTGAAGAGTTCTGCTTATTCGTTTATTTATTTTTATGTAGAGTTGGCTTTATCCTGTTTAAATACCAGCCGGTGAATCAGCGTCTTGAAGGTTTTGAATCCACTCACGACTTGTGGCAGTGAGCAGCAGACACAACCCAGTCCTTGCTGACCAGGGAGCCTCCGCAGAAGCGGTCTCCAGAGTTCAGGGACACCTGGTGGGCCCGGGAGGGCTTCTGGCACTCTGACCATCTTGGCGTCCTCTGTTGCCACTGTTGACATTTGGGCCAAAAAGGCTAGAAAATCTGCATGTGAGTATCTGGATGCGAAATGCATTCAATCAGTGTACTATTGTGAGTATTGTACTTACAAGCCACTCCAATGAGCGAAGAGTGAAGATCGGAGACCTCATGGTTTCTGTTGATGACGATAGCAAAGACCCTGACCTTGGCTTCATAGGACAAGTGTTACCCTCTGACCCCCTGACCCCCAGCCTCCCCATGTGCTAAAGCAGCCAATCCCAACCCTCAGAGAATATATTGAAATACAAAGGGTTTTTCGCACACACATTTCCGCAAACACGGAAACTCAAAATAGTTTTTATTTCTGATTGTTTTTACCTAGATAATGGTAATTCTGTACTCTTTGTTACGTTGTTTATATGATAGACCACAGATTATTCACATGGACACTTTCTTCTCAGGAAAATAATAGCTGTAATAGCCACAAATCAGGAAACCATTGCCTATTTTCAGAAGTTCTATGGTGCATAGATATTGTATGGTTTGATGTGGTTATTATGAATGGTATAAGTATATTATATTATAAGTCTTTTAGCACTAGTTTGAGAACAATTAGTGTATAACATGCATACTGCGTTGGACCAGGCCTGTAGTTACCAGGTCCATATCATAACCTGTAGTATCTAACCTTGATATGGGCAGAGCTGAGCCTCACCAGCAGACAGATGGTTCACTTCACACGGTGACACATTGTAAACACCCTGTTTTCCAGCAAAACCATGAAAAACAACACAGAAAACCATGTTTAAAATTGTGTTGCTGTACAACCGCAATTATGAATAATATATAACCCCAAAGCTTGAAAACACATTCATGATTAATGGTAGCCATGTTAGTTATTATTATGAGTACTATTATTAATATCTAAAACCTGTTTATTTTAAATAGTGAATCCATTTGTTATGATATACATAGTGTGGAGGGCTTTCGTAAACTAGTCCTAACGAACTTATAATCGTATACCATGTAAATGTGATGACGGCTATTATGGGATTCATTAAAACAAATGATGTTCCCCATTGAATAAAACACCACGTCTTACTCTTTCTTACTCTTTGCTTCTACATTTAAATAAAGCAATTAAATGTTGTTTCTTATCCACCATTTTAAAGTTGAATCCTTCATTGAACCCACGCTGTCTCCGTCAACTAACCTTTTGATAGAAAGAAGATTTGATTTGAAGATTTGATTTGAAGAGCATTTTGCAGCACCCAGTCTGAATAGGATTCTGCGATGCCATGAGACATAATGTATATGCACCCAATACACACGCACACACACACACACAGACGCACGCACGCACGCACGCACGCACACACACACACACACACTCATGCAAATTAAAAGGAGACTTTAGTGTTTAGTGTAATCTTGCAGCTCGTCTGACATTTTGATAATTAGAAAAAAATGTAATGCTTTAAATCCTTTATCTAATCACTTGGGAATAATCGTAAAAATGTACCTGCATACAGATACAACACAGTCCTTGGCAGTTAGCCATAGTATAAAAAGCGAGTAAAATCTGTGTTGGAAAAGTTGTTGAAGTGCAGTGAGTTCGAGCCACTGAAACATTTAAACACCTTTGCCTGTTATTATTATCATACCTCTGCTGTCACAAATCTTCAATTATATAAAATTATATTCCTGACCTTAACGTTGAAATATGTTTAACTTGGTTTTATAGGGACTTTGACAGATAGTATTAGCAGCTGTGTAAAATATATAATACAGTATATAGCACCGTTAAACACTTTGTTCATTACTGAAAGTCACTACATTATTAGTTTCTTGGCACGCATAGAATAGTCAGCCTTGAGTTGAGGGTTAATAATATATCTGTGTGAGAAACATACATTTTTAGATCAGAACCAACCGGTCAGTGCTTGCCCCATTTGGCTGCTTGACAACTCGGGCAACAGTCATTGCATTTTTTAAATGTATTTTATTGAGCGCTTTGATTGGTTATTTCCTGACCAATCAGACGTCATAGTGACTCAGTGCCGCTGTATCGACGTGGACATAAATCAACTTTCATCTCCTTATTGATTGTTCGGCAATCATGAGCTCCCACGGTCGTCTTTTTGCTCATTGGAGTGGCCTGTGAGTGTGCAGAATATGAAATATTGAAATGGAAATTTATTTTCATTGATTCTAACACTTCACTGCACTGTTCACATATCCGCCGCCCACATGAGCACATGGCGACCTCTCTGTCCTCAGTCTGTTTTCAGTCCAGATCGTGGGAGGGTCTGAGTGCACCCCCAAAAAAATGACAACAACAAACTAACAGACAACAGACAAAACAAGAAATCCTGCTTTAAAACTATGTGGGGCTGATCATGTCTATCAGGTACTGGGCCGACTACAGGTGGGCCTGCTTCCATGATTAGCCAAGGCACACACACACACACACGCACACGCACACACGCCAGCGGCCACACGCGTTACGTTCATGCACGTGGAGAACCAAATGCACTAAAACGTGAAAATCTAAAAGAGTTAAATGCTCCAGATAGAAGCATCTGCTAAATGTCTAAATATAAAAGCAGAGAGTAGAGTGCAGTGCCTCTTTCTGCTCCGTGCACAGCAGTGTTACTTCCATTGTTTTCTTCATAACCATCGCTGTTGTTTTATTGATATTCTAATGGCCAGGGTTGAGGACTCCGCTTCGAGTCCCCCGAGGCGGTCGAAGGGCTGATTCATTTGAAACAAAATTCCACCGCTGACGTTTATTAATTAACTCCGGCGCTCCAGGGAGACTCGGGGAC
>JAOPJK010000008.1:5312351-5323646 GCA_027123565.1 Phycis chesteri
ACACACACTCACCGCCACCACTTTCTGTCTGCACCCCCCCTTAATACACACAAACACACATATGCACACACACACACACGCACACCAAATAAACACAAACAAATCCTTGCCTTTTCTCCCACTTGCAGTTAAACGCAACAACACACACCCACACCCACGCAAGACTTTTATATAAATATACAAAAAATAACACACACACATCCTCCCGTCTCTCACTTGCAAATACATGAGCACCCCCCCCCCCCACCACACACACACACACACACACACACACACACACACACACACACACACACAAACCAACAATCGCATGCAATTCAACATCATTTTACCTTTGTGTGTGTGTGTGTGTGTCTAAAGTGAAGCCCAGGCCCACTAAACTGTGATGGTGGGAGGTTTGTCACGCGGGAGTGATAAAGAGGCTTCCCTGAGCTCTGTCCACAGGAGAGCCAAATCTCACTGACTTGTTGAAGCTAACAGTAACAATGCAAGTTTACCTAATGCTCATCCACTTCAGTGCAACTCTACACCAACATAGTGGTGCTCTAGTATTCTACAATACTCTTTTTATTCTGCATTAATACCTGAACGATGGATGTTACAAAAGCCCACTTTTTCAAGTATTTATGTTGTATGAGCACTAGTGATTTTAGTTTTCACTAAAAACAAACTGTGAAGGCTCTCATTGTTTTGAACTAATACTGAGGACAAAGGGAACTCCAGGATTGACAGACTAGTAGTACAAATTACAAAGTATAGTAACCAAGTTGGAATGGTTGACATTAAAAAATGTGTTTTAAATGCAGGAATTGACTGTAAAAACAATGTCAATGTCAGTGTTAAGATCTTATTCTTAATACAAACGGGCATCGTAAGCCTTTACGTGGTGCCAACAGCACTTAATCTTCCCGTTGGCCAAATCAGGTTTGGCCGTCAGCTCCCTTATTGACCTGCTGGACACCCTGTGACTGTCAACAGCAACATCACAGGTCTAGAGACGCTCAAGTAAACACATGCAGTTCAGTTATCGCATTAAGCCGTTGGAGGTCTCCATACATGTCATGTACATCTGCAGCCCTGTTGGGGGTGGAGAGCCCCTTCTCGGCCTTTGTGTCTCCTCAACTGTTCTTCTCATCTTTTTAGTTCACACTTGTAAACAAAGTATTCTGAGGCGCTGCATACAAACGCGAGCAGGACCACACCTATGGGCCTCATTAACATGTAAGACCCCCAGCCCCGACTGGCACATACACCGCATGACAAAGGAACATCCTCTTCAAAACCACTTAAAAGGCCGAAACCTATTTGTTCAGGCTGTAGTTTAAACAGAGCAGAATCATGGGCGTCATGTGCAAAGAACATCCTGAATCTGATCCCTTTAAATCAGATATGTGGGCCACTTCACGATCCCCTTCTGATTCTGAAGCACTACTGCACTCTAAAACACTAGCTATCTTAACTTTACTTTTTTATTATACTGGGCCCCGCCATCGGGTTGATTGTTATTGTGGCACACCAACCACCAAGTCAAGTTCCTTGTATGTGCAAACCTACTTGGCAATAAACATCTTTCTGACTTCTGACTCCATTTGCACAGACCCAACTTAAAAAAAAAAAAAAGCACATTTGAGCCACATAAGTTTGTATTTTTTTTTTACACTTTATTCAAACAATTACAATATTACAAAAGTGGAGCAAAAATAACACATTTTCCAAATAACTCTGTACAAATACACATTTGTAATCTACAGTTTACATGGTTCCTTGTTGACTGATGACTATACAGGGACCACAGACTCCAGTCCAGGGGGGTCTGGCCAGCCTGTTGAGCTTCCACCAAATGAGACTTCAGCTCGTTTAAGGCACCTTGAACTAGCTCGCCCAGGCTGGCATTTTAACACTTGGGGAACTATCCAATCGGGTGTCTGACCTTTACATACATTGTGTGGCACCAACTATAAAGGGAATCATAAATAATGTTTGCCTTTGGCAATGATTAGGAAGGGGGGAAAATGAATTAACTTGTTGCGGTACGATTTCTCTTTACATATCAACACGACATTGTACATTACAGAGGCTTATAAAAATAAATACAAGAAGGAATACAAACCCTAAATTAAAAACAAAATATTCTGCACCGTTGTAGGGTAACTGCCCATGCAGGTCAAGTTTCACAGGAATGCAACTCATGCGCGTGCAACCATGTTGCATCAACAAAAATGTAAATTCCCAGCTCCAAACTTTCACTATTTGGATGGGCAGGTAAGACAGGGCTCACAACACACCTAGTCTAGAAAGTAAGTTGTCCCAAAATAAGTTACACTTCATCCACGCTGCAGGGTTAGCACCAGGAACCACTTCAGAACATTCACTGCATTTGGTGACAAGCGATTCCCAAACCCGGGCCGCCTAGGACGTAGCTTTTTTATCTTTTACTTCAGAGTACCATCTCTGAAACATTTGGTTCACGTCACGCAGTCCCTAACAACCTCGGTCCACCAAAGCGAAGGCGAGCGAAGCAGCCACCGGTGTAGACCTCGCACAGTGCAGCGGTGAAATGAGCCCGCTTCACTTTCCAATGTAACGTGTGAGCTGAAATGACATCATGGCCCACCGCACGGGCACTGAGACTGATCTGAGCAGCAAACCTCTCTCCGTTCACACTTATGGGCTCCAGTGGCAATACAATGCCATTCAATCCAGGACATTAGGTATTTGTCCTTGGCCCAGAATGGCTGCTCAAACTCGTATCTTTGCAGTTTTGTGTGGATACACTCTGCTCAGCTGCCAACGTCACAACCTAAGAGCAGCCAAATCAACCTGAAATCCTGGAAATTGATGGGTTAAATATGGTTCATACATCCATAGTTGATCCTAACCATCTGAAGTAAAACTATATAAATAAGAGGGAATGTAAATTAGCCAATTCAGAAGGCAAGTAAAATTGTACCCATACACTACACAGCTCATATTTCAACAAGAGTCGCTGCTATTGGTCACAGAGCCGGGGGGGGGGTCTGTCCAGTTGAATAACGTGACCTAGTCTAGTCGTACAGTGGAATGAATTCGGGGTTTGGGGCTCAGGGATTGGTGGGTTTCTCCGTGCTGCTGGGCGGGGTCAATGTGGGCACTATGGAGACGGGCGACAGGTGGCAGTCTGTGGCGTCCATCCGGCGCTCCTGGGCGTCCCTCTGTGAGAAGACACAACCACGTGGTCAGACGCACCGAGCAGATGTAACACAGTCACGCCGTTCCTACTGAAAACCGAGGGGCCACCTGTGGGTGTGCATGTGAGAGCGTGCGCCGGCTGCATGCAAGAGAGGGCCGCAGCGAGAAGACTCACCAGGAGATGGAGGTAGTCGACGTGAGTCTGGATGTTGTGCCGGTCGTCTGACCTGACTTTGGCGAAGGTTTTGAGCTCGGCTTTGGGCAGCTCTCGCAGCGTGTCCATGAACGGACGCATCCAGTGCACGCACGGCGCCACGTTCTCCCACGTTAAACCTGCAGGAAGGGACGGCTTGGTGTTAGCCAGCGAGCCCGTGTCATGGTTTAAAGTCCTCCAACTGTGTGGACACTTCTCTGATGTAGTCCGTCATCCGCCATGGCATTTTATGGAGACGGCATGAATAATAAAAATTTATAATCAGCTATAGCCATCAGATAAAGCATCATTCACTCATTTACAATACTTGGAACTACAACTCTTTGGGTCACACCCGACAAACCATTTTAATAAATCAAATTGAAATAAGCCATTACCTGATACTTTCTGGACCACATCGAATGTGGAGAAGTGGCAGAAGGCCGCGGCTGCCAGGATACTGTAGGAGTAGTCCAGAGCGCTGATGTCCATGAGGCACAGGTCCAAGAGCTGCACAAGACAACACACCACATTTAGCACTGACACAAAATTACATTTTGATCAGAATAGATACAGTCCATTAAAAAGCCTATTGGTGGTCAAAAACGGCCAGTCCTTAACTTGTCTATATAAATTGTGCCACAAATAGGGTTGGGTACCACATAAGTAGTGCCAAGTACCTATTCAAGTTAAATCAATTTGTGCCATATTTCAGTACCTGAAAGGCTGAGAGCATAACTGGTAGGTGAGAGATTAGGCTGGAGTATATGTTACAGAGAGAGAGAGCGAGCACACTGCTAGGTTGCAGCTGATTCAAGAGTTTGGTTCCAACGTAGTGAGACAAAGCTCACTGCAATAGTTGTAAACACGACTAACCTAAGGAAACAACAGGTCAAACACAAACTTTATAACGTTTGCATGGCGGCGGCCAGCGCTGGGTTAGCTTAAGTTAAACCCTCCATGGATGATGGAACTGACACATCGGCAACTTCAGGTAATTAATTAGCTAGTTGGCTAAATTGCGGTTGTAGGTTGTTGGCACTGGCAAATGTGAATAATACCCAACCCTCGCCACAGGTGAATGCATAGGGTCATCATAGATTTGTGTCAGCCTTTTGGACAACATAACAAAAATCTGTTGCTTAATAGATGCTCCGACTGGTTTTAATGTTCTATGAAACTATGAACTATGAAAATCACCAAGCCACCTTCGCATCTTGTTGCTGTTGATGGTACAGACAGACAAAACCCCAATTTAGGGTGGCTTTCAGGCATTTTCAGTCAGAAGTCACCTATAGCAAAAGCAAACCATTTCTGGATTTCAACGCATTAGAAAACAGTGACGCCATCACGTCAGTGCGTGCCCGTTACCTGTGTGATCTGGATGTAGGTGTCCTGAGAGAACTGGGGTACAAGGAAGTTCTCATCGTCTCGCCGGGCCTCCACCTGGGAGTAGAGCTTCAGCCAGGAGATGGGCGTCTCCGGACACAGGTTCCAGTCCAACGCCTGCAGAGGAGAAGAACATCCACAATGAGAGGTTAGAATAAAAAAATGCTGGAAAATATGCAAAGCTGGTGCCAATGCATCGAAAATCTGAGTTCATTGGTTACCATTATAAGCGTCACACAAAAACAAATGCACACTTGTGTACCCTACCTTTAGTACGATGAGCTCTGTTCGCTGAATGTCCCACATGTCACACGCGCCGTCCGTTACGTAGGCAAACTCGTGTACCTTGGGCGGGTAGATCTCCTGCGACAGAAAAACATGATGATTTCAGTTTCAGTTATTAACAAAGCAGGACGTGCCAGATAGAATTTTGGCCAATAGAGTCTATTGAGACATGCTTTATTACATGCATATATGTGTGGGTACACACATGATTCAAGGGTACATGCCCAATTGTTAAATAAGCAATTGTGGAAAACAAGCCGTATTATATATAAGGGGACGTCATAATGTTTGTTCTGAAAGTGGTACAATTTGCTTTTGGTTCCCCATTTTTGCGTTTCCTGTTCTAAACTTCTCTATTCTACCCTACCCAACAAAATGTAAAACGTGCCACAATTATTCTGTACAACGTGTGGAACATTAAGTTTAAGGCTTTATTTCAAAGTTTCTACCCTGCTTGTGCTCAGCCAGAGCGGGGAATTACCTCAATCTTGGAGGCGATGAAGAGTGCGGTGATGCCTATCAGCTGAAGGTAGTCTTTGTTGACGTCGTCTTGTGTCAGCATGAAGCGGTCGAAGTAGTCCTGGGCCAGGTAGGCCGTCTGCCGGTGTAGACAATACACCTCGCTCACCTACACAAACAAAAACAGAACGGTTTGCTTAAAGAGCGACGTCGGCCATTTTGTAACCATCAAGACCATTTTGACAAACCCCGGCCCCCCCCCCTTTTGTATTGACCTTCAGCGTGTTGAAATACAGCTAATAATATATAATGTATACAAAATGTATACATTTAGATACAAGGCGTGAAATTGTATACTACGATATTTCCACCCATTTGAATGAACACAGAATTCAAAGCAATATACCTACATAAATCATATTAACCAAAATGATACTATACATTCATATGTGAATTAGCCTGTGGCAAAGTGCAAAGGTACTACAAAGGTACTACAAAGGTCTAGATCTACAAAGGTAGATTTGCTCAGGTTTCACAATTCCAAGTTCCACGGTTTCACGTTTATCGTCCCACCCACCTCAAACAGCCAGTCTAGCAAGATGGCCCGCATCTTGGGCT
Organism: Phycis chesteri; assembly: GCA_027123565.1. Lineage (NCBI taxonomy): Eukaryota > Metazoa > Chordata > Actinopteri > Gadiformes > Phycidae > Phycis > Phycis chesteri. The sequence continues at coordinate 5,318,464 of JAOPJK010000008.1, forward strand.
GCATCTTGGGGTGCTGCTCCAGGTAGCTCTTGTCATGGACATACTTCAGCTCTTTGTTCAGCATCTTGATCCAGAGGTCGTCCGAGCCGGCCCAACTGAAGAGAAGGATACCGTTATTATGCAAATACAAGTTAACTTGGAGCCATGGAAAAAAACTTCACCAATGCAAGCATTGCGTTACACCACATAGCCATATGAAATATCTTCCAGGGCCCCTAACACACACACACACACACACACCTGAGACGGGGTATAGGCGAAGGCTGGATGAAGAGGTTCTGGAAGCGGTACTGTTTGAAAGCAGAGCGGTCAGCCGGTTCCATCTCCTTGTGTGGCGTCTCGATGAGTATGCAGGGGCTGCTGCCCTCCTCTGACCAACAGTTCTGGAAATAAGTAAATACAAAAAAAAGCTTACTACATATGCCAATTGGGATAATAAAACTGTACAACAAAGTGTACATTCTAGGAGGTGCAGGGCACATGTATTATAGTGACTAGTGTACTTTACAAATAGTAGTACAAAAGCGCAATATCAAAATATGAGCTATAAACACAGCTTACACAGCAATATAGCTTTGAAATGCACACAATGTAGCACACACGCACACACAACTGCGCATAATGTAGCAACCTCGACCATAAACTTAACCATGCTAGCATATGCTTACGTATATGTAGCATATCACATATTAGTTTAACACGCAATCCATTTCTAAAATGTTACAATACTAGCATGGGTTTAAGCGCGCGCACGAAATAGAGTCTCGAGCCAAGCGGTCCGGGGCCTCGAGCAGCCAGGGCGCGGGTTGGGTCAAGCGCGCGCGCCGCCCAACTCAGATAATAACTCAACACAAAAACACACACCCCAACTACGACTTATCACACTCTGTGCACATTACAATAGCTTTTCCGCAACAAAAAAAAAGATGATAACGACGCGAGTATGGAGGAAAGAGAGAATGACACCAACCTGTATTTCATAACTTTGTTTCTTGGCAGCAAGTTGAAGCTTCTTCTTGTTTGAGGGCTAGAGAGGGCAACAGAGACATAGCCGGTGAGCTAAGTTTAACTAAGTGTATTAACGACTCCCATTGACAGGGATGATCAAAATGCAAAGCCACGTAAAAAGAATATCCCGATGTCACAAACCTCAGACTTCCTTTTTCTTAATGTGGCCGTGGTGCTCTGTTCTTGTGCATTCTCGTCCCTGGCTTGCAATGTGATGCGACCACTACAGTAAAACATATAAGAATAATTTTCAAATGAGTTGGTCTATAGCTATATTATACCGTAGTTCTATACATATCAACGAAAAATGTGTATAACAATGGTAGTCACAAAACAAATGGTACTTTACCTGCGTCTAGACATGGTGAATATTGAATTTGTGGGTCCACTGAAAAGAGGGGGGAGAGGACAATTTAGAAATGCTATAGCTAGTAAACAGAATCAATCTGTACTATTATAGGACGCGAGTTTAGATTCCAATAGTTTAATCGGCTGACACAGCCTGTAATAATCCAGTAGTAAATCCTTCTTTTGTATGTATGATCAAAACTAAGTAGGCTACTTAATTCTTTGACCAACTAGTGGTAGCCAGACAAGATGGGGGTTGGTAGTAGTTTCCCATTTTGCGCCTAAAAATACAAGCAATTGTTCGAAATTGATCGCATTTTCGATTAGATATTATAACAGATGAAGATCTTACCAACTCAGTGTTGACTTTAGTTGGTTAATATGTCCGATATTGAAACTACTTTATGTTTTCGAAACTTAAACACGCGCCAATTCGCCAGCAAAGCGGGAGGATTTCAGCCCTGCCTTGTTCTTGCCAGCGCACAGCTCACCTAAGTCTATTAAAGTGATATATGCTATAAACAACACAATTCATATCACAATGCAAGTAATCTGCATGTCACGGACAATACATTTTCAACAGGTTCTACGTTTGTGATACTTAATACCATCAAGAGTACATAAAGAGAGCTAGCTTAGCCTGCAGCCCATAGTTATGAGCTCAGGGCAGCTAACATAGCAAACTAGGCTAAGTTTTCACAAAACCAACCCCAACAAATGCTCTACGCGTGCATGCACACAAACTATAGCCGAAACACAACTTGAACAAGTAAAGCATCTAACCAATCCACAAAATAAAGCTTTTGATGAAGTGATAACAGCTGGAAGTTTTGTGAAAGGTAGTATTAGAATGTCATTAAATCCACATGTTTTTATTGGATTGGATTAAGTCTACAAACTGTTTAAGATTAAATAAATGCACAGTGGTTACCTAAAGTAAGCATTTTAAAGAATTACAAAGAGTACAAGGCGCAGCGTCCTACCTCAAGAGCGAAGAATGAATGAATAGATCAGCTGGCGCGCCGGCGCCAATCCTTATATCTCTGCTTCTCACCGCGAGTGCGCATGTGTGTTCCCGGTTCATTTAAACGCGCTAAAATGTTCAAATCTCTATTCCGCCAACGCAAAATGCAAGCTAAATAAAGATTGAAACCTTCCTTGTTCAAATACACCCATTTCAATCTTTGCCAATATGATTTAGACTGTTCGTTTCGCACGGCTTTAGTGAGCATTACGCGTATTTCGAGTGTTGAGCTGATATTATAACGAATTTAGAAGGGGAAATGTTGTTTCCCTACTTTCCGGTTAAAATTAAATGACTCATAAGAGTTTGATTAACAACACTGCACCACATTTAAATGCAAATAATAACCATAGATCGCCATTTAACTTGTTTTTTGATGCAAGGCAGAATGTAATATACTGCAGTTCCCCTTGTGGGAGGAGTTTCAAATGCGCTCAGCCAATGAAAAAGAAGCATGGGGGACAACGTGCTCTGCAAAATGTAAACAACCCGAACACGTGGAGTACCTGTCAGATAACATCACTGATTCTCAGCAAGTCTTTAAATCTGGTCTCCTATGTTCTATTTCAGTTTTATATCATCAAATTAACATATTCGTGGTGGCAGTGGTTACGAGAAATCCGTTAACCATGTATATTGTCTGAGAAACCTGGCAAAACAAGTTCCTCCAGACCGACCGGTCAACAATAAAACAGTTTTAACTTGTTGTAATAACTTGCTCTAGTATAAAGGATATCAACAATACTAATCGGAAAGCATAAATTATAATGCATTCGATATATTGCAATTATTTTGACGTTTTGTTTGGCTTATTGTATTGCACGCCTAGGCACAGGCCCATTTAAGTTTAATTACTGACAAACTGTTTTCAAATTTGCGTGTGATATTATTTTACTTGAAACATATGTATCATAGCTTACTATACAAAAAACAGGGTAGTCTGATCCCTTCGCGTTGTTAATAATTGTTTTATACTCGCTCACAGCCAATCACAGTGCCGTTGACGGTCATTCTCATTAGCTATTGCTTAAAACTGTATCACTACATCACACACGTGGGGTTTGGTTTCTTATTGGGTCGGATAGCGAAACCTTACTTTAACGTTGTTACCAAACTACGCGAAAATTACCCGTTGCTTGTTTTTGCCTTTGTGTGGCCAGCAACTGGGGAGCTTCAACGAGCTACGTCACAGTGAGTAACCGAAATGGTATAACTGTTTACTTCGAATGATTCGTGACCTGTGACCCGCAAACTTTACCTGCATTCTACTTCTGCCTACTATGCCTATGTATAGGCCTACGTCTATTAACTGGTGTCGACGAGCAGAGTGACTTAACAATACGCTACTTGACGCTGGTCCAACTGCACTTTGCTGTGCCACGATGTTCTAGTAGGCCTACACCATAATCCTATACCATGTATGATGTTCTGCTCAAACCCCACTTTGATGTCAGAACGCGGTGCTCTGTGCCCCACTTTGTCATTAAGCTCTTCTGGTGCAGCCCACTATGATGTCTAGTAGGCTACAATGAAGGTCTCCTGGTCCACCAGCACTTGATGTATATTACTACGAAGATCTTCTGGTCCAACACTTGGATGTCCTGAAACATAACGTTCTTCTGGTCCAGATCCCCTTTGATGACAATTTTCTTTTCGAAGTAGAGTACCCCAGGCTGTTTAGTCGAGACGGTCTTTTTACAGATAAAAGCATAAAAGAAAATAAGCATCGTCAGCATTTCGAAACCATTGTCGTTATATTATGTAAATTCTGTCGCTAGGGGTCTCAATCAAAATATACAGATGTAGTCGACGTTATAAGGCGAACTCAATATTGGGCTAACTCTTTATCCGTGATCAAAACAATCACACTAAAATGTACTTTATGATCTTGCTGAATGTTGTAAGTTACGTAATAGCTTCGTGGCTGCTAAGAGCCACTTGTCATAGTATCATATCATAGTTCTCGATATTTTAATATATCACTAAATGAGGTCTACTGGATTAGTTTCCCTTGTTTTCTCGGATGTTGGGTGTTAAAGGGAAAATGACGCCGATGGCAGGCGACCAAATTAAACGCACCGTTGCCTTGAATAAAATGAGATTTCTCTGAACATTGGAAACATTTTGGATAATGCAAGAACACAACTGAACAAAATCTCACATGGGTCTTGTCATTTGTTGCATATTATGTGGAAATGTTACATTTGTTTTTTGTTTTTTAATTTAGGTTATCCAAAAGTCAAATGAAAACTGTGTAAACAGCAGCTGTCATGTCATACCGCTGGCGCTGGTGTAACTTATGTATTAGGCTAATGGTAGACTACCTTATATTTGTGAGATGGTCAGGCATCACCCAATGAAAAGGCTATGCAGTCTAAACAGTCAATACAAAACCTAGTTTAAAAAGAAAAGCAGAACCCAAGTCATATGTCTTGGAAAGTGAAAGAAAACTGGGAACTGATGCTGAGTAGTGGGATGTTCTCTGGCAGCTTGGTAGGGGCTACAAAAGCCAGGTCACCTTTTGTTGTCCTATAACCTGGAATGGCTGGCTAGCAGCACACTCAGAGGATCTCGGCCTGCATGGATTCTCATGGGGATATGAGACCAGAAATAAACAGAAAGGCCAGCCTATGCCTGAAACAAACTGGCACAGTGTAAGAATGCTAAAAAAGGATGATATGCGATAACATTTTTGTGAATTGTGTGTGTGTGTGTGTGTGTGTGTTTGTCTGAAGCATCTGGCCACCAGCGTCTGGCCTGGTGGCCACCCCTGGTGTGCCCCTGGTCCTGGTCAGGCTGAACC
>JAOPJK010000008.1:6022488-6034781 GCA_027123565.1 Phycis chesteri
GGTTGTAAAATATGAATCAATTGTTCATATTCTAAAAAAAATTGAAAACCGGGGGTTGAAAACACAAATGTCAAAACTGACAAACAAATAAACAAACACATTGTTTTTATGATTCATCATAACAGTTTGCATAGTCATAATTGCAAGTTCAACATTATGCGCATGACGCACTACTTCATACATACTGCATCGAGTTAGACTTCAGAGTCACGTGTTTAATAGAACTTTATTGGAGCTGTCATGCCGGGTTAGGATCACGGTGAGAAACCTCCCCAGCAGCACCACGCCGGTGTTCATAACACTGGAACAACCAAACATAATTATCCTACAAGGCATCTGGAGTACCAAAAAGGAAAAGTCCTAATCTTGCAATCAACACAGAAAATTAGGAGAAAGCGCTTGCTCAACTCCAGTCCTATAGTTCAGCAATCTGGCTCCCTGTCTGAACGCCAGATATGTCGGAAAAGGTATTGGTTAAAGAAGTACAGAAAAACATCTCTGGAGCTACACTCAATAAGTCTCAGGGCTTCTCTTTCATCTCGACTGCACTTCAGGGTGAACCGGCGATGACGCCAAGTGCTAAAGGGTAGTCAATCGTCTTCATCAAACCCTTCAAGGCTCTCGTCCAATCATTACCTCCCCCATCCAGGCCGTCAGCCAATCACAACGGATTCTTTTCACAATAAATGATTTATAAAAAAAAGGAGCAGACGTGAATGTGCAGCGAATGTGCAGTTGGACTAATGGTAGACGCCACGAGATGAGACATCAAGTTCGTTGAAGATTACGGGAAAAAACGTCGAAATTAAAAAATACTACCTCGCATGAACTTCAAAGCAGAGGGATGAGATTAAAGGGGACGATCAAAGCACAGATGGATGGGCTCCCTCTGCCTTCTTATTTTGCTTTATTAAACAAACGACTGCGTCATTTTTTATGCAATGAAGGTTGTTCCTTTACTTCATGGTCTTTGGTTTGAGGGCCACGGCGGACCAGCTCTGGGATGCTGTCTGAGGCGCACCACTGAGAGCACAGCATCTCCTCTGGAGTCCGTCAGCTCTGAACTTCAACCAGAAGAACGCCCCCATCTCTTCCCTCAATAAGAGCCCTGAACTCTTCCACACTGAGAGTGTTTCATATGAAGAGGGAAATACACCAACATCGCACTGGATTATTCAACCCAGCAATACATGTGATACAGCCTTCAGCAGTTAACAGTACGAGCTACGTCGAGTTCTATAAACAGAGCAATATAAATACATAAAGTAAGTATCGCGACTGCACCGCATGTTACTAAAACACAGACACGGACACACGCGCACACGTTGCCAAATTCTCCACCTGCGGCAGCACAAAGCCCACCAAACTCCAACCATGCAGGCTTTTCAGTGTGTCCTGTCCAGCCCTCGCTTATCCCTGTATTAGATTCACCCAAATGGCACCGGGACAAAAAGTAAGTCCCCCCCACCCCCCACCAACCCTTTCCGCTTCATCCTCTCAACAGACTTTCATCTGGCCCTCCTACTCCCCTCCAGCTAAAACCCTCTGGGAAGGATGTATCTGGTGCCGAAACATGTGAGCAGCGCCTGCCACGAGGGGTGGAGGCATCAGGGCCAAACTCAATCCATCTCACCCCCCCTCCCCTACCGTACCTCCCCAACATCCAGAACATCCAGGTCTGCCCGGCCGACACCGGCTTGACATAGGACCTGGTGGGAGGGGGGGGGGGGGGGACAAGAACACCCCGTCAGCAGGGGACGCCACGCATTGCTCAGCTACATCTGTCCGGTCTCCGTGACGACGCTATAGGGTGTCTGCATGTCAGGCTTACGCCTGCACCTGATCTATAGATGAAGTCACATGGGTACAGTGTGGTCGCCCGGGGCCACGGCAAAACGTAGAGAGAAAGTGAGACAACAAGTGAGAGTGAGAGATGAAATGTATCCCGGTGATGATTACCCCGGGACCTCGCGGACCTTATCTCGTCGCTGTGGGAAGAAAGGGATCCCCACCACAGATGTGGGACTTCCAGCTCTGGTTCTGAAGAAACACTAGATTGTTTTGTTTGTTTTGGGTTTTTTTTTGCTCATTCTCAAAACTATTCATCTTTGAACAATCTGACCTGAGATTTTATTCACACCTTTTTTTTTTGTTCTGCTTCATGGGAATTTTACTGATAAAGCGCAACAAGAAAAACAGCCTTTTCCAGTCAGTCCACATGTTTCCTCATCATCTATTCACAAGCAATTTCGCCATGATCCACTAATGTTAGCTAAATTCACACAATCTAATTTAGAGGCTCTGTGGTACAACCAACAGTTGACTTGCTCAAGGGTAAGCAGTGCCCATCCTGTTGGGAGTCAAAGAAGCTGAACCTCCAGAAAAGTCAGATAAGGCCCTACCAAACTTTATGCCATTACTCTTTTGTAATTTAGTACAAGCTTTTATCCACAGCAGCTGCTTTTAATAAGCAGCTAGTGGTTGTACTGCAGACTGTGGACATCGGGGATCGAACTCGGAACCTTTCAACTAGTGGTTAGGGTAAAACACCCTTACTGCTAGAGAATCTATTGTTCAAAAAATGATACTTTATAAAAAAAAATGTGTGACTTATCAGTGGTTTGGAAAAAAATAGAAAAGATCTGGCAAACTGTAGGTTATTATGGCTTTAAATGTCTGCACACTGTACATCTTTATCATTGTGGATGGGGCCAACATCTTCACCCTAACAGCAATTGACAGTTTGGTGGCCACACAGGCGACCGCCAACATCTCGCCAGTCGGTATTGTGAAAACGCTTACCATGTCAAAAGAACCCATGACCTTCTGCAGACACAGCCCCAACTCCCTGGACCGCTCGGAGCCATCGGAGATTACGCAGGCCGACCCGCATAGAGTATCTACAGAGAAAGAGAGAGAGAGAGAGACGAGGTTGAACGCTAACGTCAAAGCAGTGCTAATCAGTCATGACAGCAGAAAGCTAAATGCTAACGCCTGGAGCGCTCACGGGTACTTAGACACACTGAATAAACGAACCGAAAGTGACTGAAAGAGGAGGGAAGATCAGAATTGTGAAATGGATCTACAGGAGAGTATATTTAGACTGGCCCAATATAACACACACACACATACACGCACACACGCACACACACGCAGGCAGACCCCTTCGCACTCTGATGGATGTGGGAAGCACTTTTCCATGTGTTGTTTTCCATAGAAACACAATGAATGAATTCTAAAAAGTGAGAGAGCTCTGGTCATAATCGCTTTGCGCATGACGTCACCCGGGGGCCAGGTGGTTGTTGGCACAGGTGTCGTTGGGAGGAGGCCGAAAACACCTCCTGTTTATTTCCACTGCCCCGGTTGTGATGTTCGGGGGCAAGTCGCCACTCGTTGGCCCTTTGCATTTCGCAGACTCAACCTACACAATGGCGGACCGCTCGGGCCTCAATGGCGGACCGCTCGGGCCTCAATGGCGGACCGCTCGGGCCTCAATGGTGGGCCGCTCGGGCCTCAATGGCGGACCGCTCGGGCCTCAATGGCGGGCCGCTCGGGCCTCAATGGCGGACCGCTCGGGCCTCAATGGCGGACCGCTCGGGCCTCAATGGCGGTCCATTCAAACGCGGCTCACTGCGGCTTCACAAAGAGAGACAAGGCGACGTCTGCAGAGGCCTCGCCTCGCCAAACACATGGCCAAGCGACTGGTGTCGGACCGCTCCGGTGACGTGAGGTGACCTGAATACCTCCGAGCGAGAGCAGAAACAATGGCGGACGCCTCGCCATGTTTTTTTTTCTCTGTTTATTTTGAACTGTCAAGGGAACCTAAGCGAGTAAGTGAGCGATGGCGAACCACGCTCTGCTTTGGCTCAAGGGGCTGAGCGCATTGCAGGCAGGGAAGGTCAAATGGTGAATTTGTGGTAAATTCAAGTCACCTCGTTGTTTACACGGCGCTCCTATGAGAGCGTTTGATTGAAAGACGTATTATATGGGCTCGGCGCTGTGATTGTACGTTGTTTTGTATGCCGTCCATCACAAGTAGTTCCACTGAGTGCTTTCCAGAAGTGGACGTATTGTGGAGGTTGGTGGGAGCAAGGGTACACAAACATAAATGAGAGCCTACCTTTGACGACGGACTCCGCTGCAGCCAGGTCTCTCTTGTAGGTCACCTGGAGGGTAGGGATCCAATCTACCTCAGTACAGTAACAGCGGTGGCACAGCACAGGGCAAGATGTTCTCTTACATTGTGAAGCAAATATGACCCGGGCCGTGTTCCGTTATCCATACTTCCATGAGTACACTTAAACGTAGTACACTATCCGCACTCACTAAGTGTGCAGATTTTCAGATGTTAGCGTTGTTCCAAATCCAATAAGCTGTGGTGTACTTACTGGAAATTACCATCAGCTGCGCGGCCGCGTCACCCGCCAAACACGCGTGAATCCATTACGCCCACTGACGTCTAGCCATTTTCGACGCCATTGAGTACGAAAAGTGTACACCGTTGCACGCTCGGCGTACTGACCGTTTTGAGGGAACCATCCGGGTCCTTTCAGTACACTTCTTTTCGCCGCGATCGTAATCAGAACACCCTACGTACAACAAACTAAGTACAGTAAGTACGGTAAGTATGGATATTAGAGCACGGCCCCGCTCTTTCTTCTCCCTTTCTGTCTCGTCATGCATTACCATAGACAGTCATTTGTTTGCTTTGTTTGATTCTTATCGATAACGCGGTGCTGAGCCCCCAGCCGGCCGGATCCACTGTGACCAGATCCACTGACCTCCCCCTCCCCCAGCACCACCAGCCAAGCTCACCTTCCACAGTGTGGACGGGCCCTCGATCAGCTTGGCCTTGGTGCCGGCGTGCTGCAGAGCCAGGTGGAGACACTCGGTTCCAAAGTCCAAGTCAAACTCGGTGCACTGAGGAGACAGGAGACGCACGTTGGGCCGTTACTGTTACTGACGGGCATAGGACCCGGCCTCGTTATTGCACCCCATAGCGGCCAAGGGTGTTATGACTCCCAGCCAAAAGGCACCGGGATCGAACCCCAATCTAGTCTACATGTAGGCATCTGAGTCCTGCGTTGAAGCCCCTACCTGCGCCGTAACGACATGTGTAAAACAAGATCTCTTAAAGGCGCTTTGGATAAAAGAGCCTGCTGGAGGACTAAACAGTAAAACCACACGTTTGGTCATATTAAATATATTAAAAAGATTTGTTCTGCATAATGTGCCATGTTTAACCATCCTCCTACCAAACATGTAGCAGTCACAACACCCCTTGCTCTCAAACAAAAGAATAACCAATGCTAAAAGGCATTGAGAGTCCCTCCCTTGATTGTTATTAATGGACCAAGCATTCCCTCCTCGAGCAGATATCTCCCACCCAGCTCTTGCTGGTGGGCAGAAGTCACCTACCGGTCGCTGTACATCACATGGATGTCTGGATCTATGCCATGAGCTCACCAGGTGTGCGATACCTGCACTGCACTACAAAGGCTACCTGAGATTACACCAGGGCAATATTTTATCAAGCTATAAAAGACAGGGGTCTTTTCTTCTTTCTGGGTCCCTGGTACTAAGAAATGGGGTTGTGGTCCCGTAGTAACTTAACCTTTTGAGTTCTCTCCCGGTACAAAGCCCCACACCAGGGACAGGATAAAGTATCTCCTCCCCATTGTCTTTTCAGCCCAGAGTTCTGTGCCGTCTCAATGGATGTCAAGGCCGTAATGCGCCGGGGCACTTGGAGATGATTGCATCACCATGTCCTACAGTGCTAACCCGAGAGAGCCCTGACACCTTCTCTGCTCCTGACGGCCCGGAGAGCAGGACAAAGGGAGGAGAGAACACCAGGGAGAGGTTTCTCACACCGTTTCAAACTGCTGTAGCCACCGCCCACCGGCACCACAACCAAGCACCGCCACCACTCAAGTTCCACCAATTTGTCTTAATTTTCACAACCTGACTGGCCCCGGCGGTGCGCGCTGAAATGGAGCTCGCTCTCGCGGCGTGCGGCGAAGCCAAAATCAACAGGATTCCAAAGCCATTTGAAATGATTGTGTGCCATAGGAGGAATAAAAAAATTAAAAAAAACCTGCAGACAAATGGGGCGCCAACTGGGGGCATACTTTAGCTGTTAGCTAAAGGCTGCTGCAGCCCGGCACCCCCCATCTCCCCCCATCTCCCACCACCGCCCTCCCACCCCTTCTAGCTTAAGGGAGCCATTCTGCAGCACTCCAGGTTGGACTACAGAGGCGTTGGATCGTCAGTGAAATAAGAGGGGGGTTTCACGATCCACCGGCCTCATGATTCAATGTTAACTGCAAAGACTTTTCCATTCGTCAGGCATGAATGTCAACTCTGTCAGGCTGCATATAACTCTCGAGACAGACGAATTAGCCGGGCTACAACATCGCGGTTGTGTGAGCCCGTTATTCTGCTACCGTTTGCTTTTGTTCTGTGGGCCTTGCACTCCTTGCACTTGTGTGTGTGTGTCTGAGAATACGTTTGCAACTTGTTTTGAGGCACTCTGTTAGACCTCCGCATTTCAGAGCGTACACAGGGTTGTTTGGTGAGAGGTGATGACCTGTATAAGGCACACCACAACCAATGGGAACTTCATGTCATAAAGTTCATTGTCATAAAGAGGCAGTGGGATGCAGCATCACTTTCCAAACATAAATCTGTATCAAAAGGCTTTAAAGCGGGGTTTTCTTTTTATTTTTTTATTTTTTTAACAAAAGCAGCTTTGGGATTAAAGATATTTTTCAACTACTTGGAATTGGGAAGAGGCAAAAAGGGTGGATTTGAGGTTTTTACTGGAAGTGGGCATCTGTATTAAGGTACTGTAGCATTTAGCTACAGAGACAACAAACAACCTTGTTTGTAAATGCTCACTGGATCATCAAGATTAACATGTTATTCAATTAGCTGCCCCACTGCTTCATTCTTCACCCTGCCCCATCCGACCGTAATGCTGTCACCGTTTCAGTGAGTTGCTTGGACACCCCAGAAGGCAACCAGCTTGCTCACTGGCCACCGTGGGCAATACTTCTCATCTATATATTATGTTAGCATCTAAATTGTTAACATTCTTTTTTAAATGTCTGCTTGTAATACTACTAATGGTGTGCAATTATGGCACCCATTGCACACCTCACCAGCCATGTGTTTTCTCTTGCGCTTTGGAGGGCTAGGTGTCATAACTACATAGCCTGTAAAGCCCTTTGAGGCTTTAGCTGTTAAGGACTTTTCAAATAAAATATACTTGACTCGACTTCAGTATTAATTAATTAGAAAGAAATCACTTTTTTCAAAATCTTGACTTTGTTTTCTACTCTGCGTATGAAAGCACCACAGATTGACCCATTAAAGACTTCTTTATAGCCGTCAACCTGATCATAAAACCCATGTGGGTTTTTGTAATCTTGGAAAAATGCCTAGTATCTTTATTTATGTCTTATTGTTGCCAGCCAGTGGTTATAACTCTGACTATTAAAAAGACCCAACACAAATCTTTCACGTTTGTGTCATCTTGGATTGGATTCACGTGAGAACCGTAAACTAGTCTCGCGAGTGAATTCATGACACAAAAAGCTCCCGGTGACTGTAGTCAGCATCTGTACTCTGCTGTCTGCCATCGGCCCCTGGCTCCCATTCAAGACGGTTGGGATAAAAAGATGCATTAGTCCAATAACGATACGAACCCGACCACAAATAAAAACATTCCAAATCTCCCCAAACCAATGTCTACATATCATTTAGAATATTGCACCATGCTATTAATCCTTGCTTAATAGTTCCCTTCGCTACTTAAAAGAAAAGTAGTATTCTATAAACCAACCCTCCAAATCGAACATCCTGAAGGGCAGCATAGTTTGTATCGTTTTTTTGTCTTTTCATTGTTTCATCGTTGTTTGTTTGTCCCAAAAGCACCCTGAAATAACTGTCAGTCAATCAAACCTGGGAACGCATGAAGAGAGGGTTTGTTTTCTGTGAACTGTTGTGAGTAAACTTAACTAACAAATAACACCCCTGACGTCTCAACCATTTCTTTAGCAGATTAAACACGTGTCCAGGTGTTTCTGCCTTTATGACACCCATTAACAGAACCTTGGATGTACGAGAGAATTCCCAACCGAGTTCACAACAGGACAGGTCATGATTAACGTCCATGTTGTAGTGTAGATGCAGCCGGTTTGGCCAGCACTGGGAATAAAAAGATCCAGGTACAAACACAACAAATTAAGCCAGTTAAGATTTAGGATTCATTTAGTCAACAAAATGAATTCACTTAGTTATCTTATCTAAATATTATATCATTGTTTATATCAAATCAAATATTATATTACATGTTTATCTGTTCAACTAATTTACACCAAACCGTTTGGGGTAAAAAAGAACCAAGATGTACGCACCATTGAATAGGCTCTAAAGGTCTGAACCGTTGGTGTTCGTGCAGGGGTCTCCTACCTTCTGATAGGCCTGAAAGATGACACGGTAGAGGAACCCCTGTGGCATCTCACTGGCACGGTACTTCCCCCTCTCCAGAGAGTGGTCCAGGTAGCCCTCGGAGGTGGTGGCAATCACCGTGGAAACCAGGGGACGTATGGCCCCCGATGCCTTGAAGGGAACGAAGCGTGGAGAGAAATCTATGGGCCTTTTACCTTGAAACGTATGAACTAGTCCCCGTCTTGGTAGAGATATACATGGTATCTTACACAGAGACAAGTACTACACCTAATGCTGTTATGGCGTAGTAGAGACAGCCTTGCTCTCTATCCCATCTGGAAGTCGTACAAAGCTTCAACTTGAAAATAGCATAGTTGAATTGAAAATTGAGGAAATCTTTAATCGTGGAGACCGTATGGCCGGACAAAATCCAGCCAAATGATTTTGATGTTATTAAACTGGCCAGGGTGTTTGATAATTCAGGGGGTTTTCGAGGCTTCATCTTTGACCAGAAGGAGCCTAGCCCCACTAAATCCTCCTTCACCCCAACAGCTTGTGGAAGCCACTCCTCCGTCCTTGGAAAGCCTTTTGAAAAACAATATTTATGTGATATAATCTTTCACCTGACCACGGATGGAAGAGAAGTGAGTGTGTATGTCAGCATGTGCACGTGAGAACATGTGTTCTTTGTGTTACACGTGTTATTAAAATGAAAATGAATCTGCCGCACTGTGGCAGAGATACACATTCTATCATGTGTGAGGTTAAGCCGCATAATGAAGACCAGACCACATTGCTGGAGGAATTCGTCCAACACACATGCAAACGCAGAGCAGTGAAGATGCAGCACATAGATATACACAGGCGAAAAGACGCAATATATAATCGCAAATATTGACACACACACACACACACACACACACTGACAGACAGAAATACGTGAGGACCTTGTGTCAGATAGGTCATGCTTTGATCCTAGTCTGTCTGACGTAGACAGGCTATTACCGCTTCCACTGGAGGTCATGAAGGCCCCACAAGTCAGGATGAAACTAATCAAGCGTGAGACTGCACCGTGGCATGCAGCTTTTCGTCCGTCATTCAGGATTCATTTGTCAATTAAATCCTGAGGAAGTTCATGCATTCACACAAAAAAGTAAAAAAGCACATCTAAGAATACATAAAAAAGCAACAGCATGAAAAAAATACAAGTTATGCCATTGTAAGCACTTTGAGTAACTGGTGTTTCACCACAGGCGGTGCTGTCCCTGCAGTTGGTAGTTCAGTGTGTGGCTGCCCTTTAAAAAGGTGCGGTAGGAAAGTTGTAAAGACAGAGAACAGAAAACAGCAAAAGAGAGCAGAATTTTTTAACTAAACAACCAAACCAAACCAGCTTTCCCTCCCCCATGCTCCCTCCCTCGCCGTGTTTCTCCGCCATCGGGAAGTGATGCATCTCACACACGCCTGTGATTGACAGGCAAGACGGATTCACCTGAAGAAATGCCCAGATTGGTCAGAAAATACCCGGGAGCGGTCGGCAACCTTGACTGGCTCAGAGAGGCGGGCGAGCACGGCCAAACGGAAACAGATATTCTCGCAGTGCTCGATTCGCTCACTCACAGCTGATGGAATAATGTGCCCTTCTTAACAAATAACACTCAAATAGTATCTCTTAAATCTCACCCACAGCACGTTGAATGAACAAAGCCAAACACAGTTGACTAACCCCGTTCTCCATGGCAGCCGTGGCAATCTCAAGCAGGAAGGCCTCCTCCACAAACGGCCGCACGGCATCGTGGATAACGACCACGTCTGGCGTGGCACGGCCTTCACAAGCGGCGAGCGCCCGCACGCCGTTGAATATGGACCTGTGGCGGGTGGCACCGCCAGACACGACTCGGACCCTGGCGTGCTGGAAGCGCCGGACGATCTCTCTCATCAGGGCGATGCGTTCTTCTGCGACCACCACCACAATGTGTCGGATCCACGACAGCCTGTCAAAAACACATTCGGCAAACCGTGCTTCTGTGGCGCGGCCCCCACAAACAGCCAAGGGGCCCAAAACAGTGCGCTTCTGAAATGACAGTTGATGTAAATAACTAGTTCTCGAGGGATGGTCTAATGTTACGCTCTCATTTGAGGACATGTGTTGATTTGCTGTCTTACTGAAAGACACAGGACATCATAAGTACCTCAAATGATTCATCATTAAAGAAAGTGGTGTTTCACTTTTATTTACTGTTAAACTTACTGACTAGATAGTCAATCCAAGCACTGGGTGGGCTAAATCAGGAGCCGCAGTAGAAGGGACATATTGAATGACAATCCTAACACTGCTGCACAGCGTTATTCAGCCGTTTTCTTTGAATTCCGTTGCATTTATTTTGTGTTATCCGTGACCAATGGCACACGTCTATGAGCCAGAGTGGGATCATACAACAACACCACTGGTTGACACAGTGGATGGATGGAGCCGACGGGATTAGGGAGCATGTTGGTTCGGTGAAGCATTAGTTACAGGCTACTACAATTTCACTGTACAAAACGCTCCGCTTATTGTTTAATGTCTGTCAGGACAAAATATTCGAAAGACGACACGTGTGCGGTTTGCCTACCTTTCAAAAGCTTGAATGGTGTAGCTTATGAGCGGTCTGTTAAGAAACGTGCAGAACTGTTTCGGTGTCACCAGCCCGGTTCTCTCCCCGGTTCCCCCGGCTGGAAGAACCACGGAGACAGTAAAATGGACGCCTGGCGTTGCTTTCTGTCCGCCACCATGGCGAGAGAAACACTCTGGTTGACCAGAGCTGTCCGTGTCACTACTTTGATTCATTACAAACACGACATATCTCTCAATGTTGTGTTTTCCGCGTCATGTGTCGACAACAAGCGTGTGTGTGAGGCTCAGTGTGTGGGCGGAGACTTGGAGCCCAGTCGAAGACTGCGATTGGCCTAAAAACGAGAAGCCGTTCTATCTTGTTCTCGCGGGATGTCAAAATATAATAATACATTAAATCTAAATGTACGAACAAAAGCGAACATACAATGCCGGCGCTTTTTAATATGATGTATTTCTAAAAACATGAAATATATAGATAAGCCCTCAATGTGTCATCTGGTCCTGATTACTTAATGTGGAATAACACGAATACTATAGACCTGTCATGTGGATATTATGGCCTACATTTCAACACCATTCAGTGAAAACAATGCATGTGATTAAAAGTGAATAAAAAGTATTTATTTCATGACAAAACCTCACAACAATAGGCACTCCTCAGTCCTAGCTTATGTCACATTTATTACACCAAGAATAACCCAAACTTTGCATTAAAAAATATATTACATCATACATCTCATATAGTGAACTTTTATACAGGTGATAATCTTTGGGAGAGCAATATTGATTAAAAAAAAAGGCATATGTACAGATATTCACACATTCCCTGCGTCTTTGCGAGACACATGGTTTAATGTCTTTTATATGGAGCGGGTGTGCCTATACACGTGGCTACACCTCACCATCCAGATTTATAAAAAGATATACAATAACAAAGACTACATCTCAGGCATTGTTGGTCCAGATAACTCTACAGATGGTACAGTCCGGATTTTATTCGAGGCTGGGGCTCATGGCGTGCCCCTTTAGAGTGCTCCATCGTCATAGCAACCAGAATACTGCATCCCAGGCATACAGTCCCCGTCACCTCGAGATACAATCCACAACCACCGACGCTAGGACACAAGGGGGATGCAAAACTCACTCGTCGCCACGTGTAAATAAGTCTCTTGGCCACCATAGCATGCTGGGAAACGGGAGTCCATTCGCATTCTGTCTAAGCTACAAA
>JAOPJK010000008.1:6476548-6493179 GCA_027123565.1 Phycis chesteri
TGTCGGGTATCCGCCGCCCCGCCACCAAGTGTTTATGTTCATGGGTTCTTTTTTTGTGGGCGTCGGGGGGTTGGTTTTTGGGGGTGGTTGTTTGTGGGGGGGGGGGGGGGGGGGGGCCCCGAACGTATTGTACGTTTAACAAGACCTGTTTTTATTTTTTTTATTTTTTTATTTATTTTTAATCGTGGGAGTTCATTAATTGAATATGAATTCACAGAAGGACGGTATTAGGCCTTGGTATATTCAGGCTCTGTGCAACAGAGGACAAAGAAGGCTTCACTGGCCAATGAAACAATGACTAAACAAAGACAAATCTAAACCCGGCTGAGCAGCCCGCTGTGGTTACAGTTCGGGAGTTGTTAAGCTCATAATTCCTCTTCGGGACATTGCTCTCTCTGTTCACTTATTGTTTGAATAAGTCAGAAATTGGATCATACTGGCCAATGCCGACAATGGATTGGCTTTCCACAAACACTGTGTTCTGGTTGTTTTCTCCGGACAGAGCAGGGGGGGGGGGGGGAGGGGATCGAGACCCGCCGCGGCCCCCGCCTCGCCAGGGACACTCCCAAACCCCCCGTCCCCCCCGTCACTCCGGATGGATCGAGTAACATCTGGGACCTCTCTCACCGCGTCACTCCATCCAATACCTACAGCCCTTGGTTGGTTTGGTCATCCGTCTTCAGAGTCTCACGTCTCTCCATTTGCTAGCACACACACACACACACACTCTGGCTACGAGCCTCTCAAAGCCCCCCCGCCCCACCCTTCATACATTTGATTTAGTTCCCCAAACGCCCTCATTTCCCCCTTTTCCTCCAACTCAATCTGCCCAGCTCTCTTTCCATCAGGGCCAATTATCCCTCCGTCCACTCGGACTGAGTGGAGTGGTGGGCAGTGGGTGGTGGGTGGTGGTGGGGTGGGGGGGGGGCATTGGGCACCTTAACCGCTCTCCGCTCGCCAAGTCCCGCCAGCCTCCGGCCATTACGAGCTGCTCCCTCTGCACGCCGATCGAGGGCCGCCGTGGAAGTAAGAGCTGCACTAAATAAATCATGTTTCTGCAGGTCTCCGTAATTGTAGTCATGTGTTGTGCCTCTTTTCTAAAAGCATTTTCCCAGCAGCAAACAGCATTAGGGGGGAAATATATGCAACATTGACGGTAAAAAAAAAATAAAAAAATATAAAAAAAAAACGACCTGGCGACGTGCAGTAAATTGCATTCCTGTCGTTAATAACAGTTTCGTGACGCACGTCGTTTCTGATGCCGCCTTCAAAGCCGCGACGCACCGCAAACACGCTCTGGGTTCCGCCGCGCATCGCATACATCGCTTGGCGTATCTCCGCTCCCCCCCCGCCGAGAGGCTCACTTTTCAGAATCAGACATCTGGGCACGGTCATTAGCGGCCCATTAGAGGAATGACTCTTAATGGGATGCTAATGGATTAACAGAGTTTCCACGACCCCTGACCTTTCTCGCCGTGTCACAAGCGACAGCCTCGCTGTGAAGAGTGCGCGGGCTTTTGTTCGGCTCTGTGGCTCGCTAATGCGTCCCATGTTCAGCAACAGCTGGGATTCACACACTGGAGTGTCAGGCTTTGCGCTGGGCTACTGAATATTCAGGGGACCCCGCGCCGCGGAGAACAACGTGTGACGCAACTCTTTAAACAGACTCGATAAGCAGCGGACGCCGGGAACACGTCCAATGCTGTCGTGATGAACGCCGAGTGAGATTTTGGTTTTGGAGCCGTTGGCCTGATCTTTAAGGATGTGTAGATGTATAGACAAGGGAAAAGGTTAATACGTGCTTTCAGCTGTTGGCCGTCCACATTACATGTAGTAATGATATTCTCTACAGTTTGGCTTGCGTTGAACATTACACTGACTAACAATGGAGCGAGAGAGCACGGACAGAGAGCACGGACAGAGAGAAAGATCCGAGATTTGTCTGCGCCCAGCATTATGTTGGATTGAACAAAATAGACCGTATCCACAGTCATTACACACATGTCGTGTGTAGTCCCATTGCCTGCATCCAATGAGTTTCGCGTATCCTGATATTAGATTCTGTTGACGGGGAAAATCCTCGCATGCCTCTTCTTCTTCTTATTGTTCATCTCCTGCATGCAGTTATTTTTTTTTTTCCCTTTTGCAGGGATTTCCGCATCAAGCCTATGAAAGCAATAAGAGTGGCCATGCTCAGAAGAACAATGTGGGAGAATCAACAGGAGGGAACAGGATGTTCCGAGGATAATGGCTCCGGGTCCCCAGCAGTCCCGGTGACACATGCATAACTCCGGCCCCTGGCGCGCATTGATTTTACGTTTTGTATTTATAGAACACCCCGTATGGCCCGGGCCTAGCTGTACCTTTCCTCTCTGTGTGCGCACGAGGCTTTGGTTATTGATCAAATAAGGAGCTCTATGGCGGCGTCTAATGCTATCTCCTTCAAACACCCAAAGCCGCCAGTCAGAACACGTCAAACAAAGAGGCCTTTATTTTGACATGATCTCTCACTGCCCGTTGGCGGGCCACGGCTGACGCATGAAGCATGCCAATGTTAGCCAAGTCATTAAACCACTGACTGGTTACCCGTGGTTGGGCTATTTTGCCATTAGGGAGCAAGCGTGAAGAGAATATGAGTGAAATGAATACAAGTGAATAAAAGTGGTCGCAGACGGGGCACACTTCCAGAGCATTCACCACAATTTTTTGGAGACCTTATCCATAGTATGCTGTTCTGAATAGTGCGTGTGAAACACTGGACATTTACACTATAGTTTTTTCATCATGCAGGTACGCGTCTATCTATGGGTTACTCACCGCGTCGTAGGTGGTGACCACCTTCTTGAGGACCTCAGGGGGCGCGCCCAGGGGCTCCAGGTTGGGGTACTGGTCACCGAGGTCAAACACCAGGAGGGGGCTGCCGTCGGTGGCCATGAGCCTGGGGCAGAGGGCCAGGATGCACTGCTTCAGGTTGGCCACCGCGGACAGGCCACACAGCTCTTTGAAGGGCACGATGGCGTTCTGCGGGCGGAGGTGGAGAGAAAGGGGAGAGAGACGACTGTTCAGGAACGGAGAGGAATACAGGGGAATGTACCACTCTGATGCATCTTACATCAAAGCCAGATTAGTAGATTCTATTGTAAATTTACATACATTAAACGTTTTTTTTTAATCGACTCGTAATAGGATGTCGCTTTTTGAATACTTTGTACTGTGTACTGTGCGTTGATACACTACTACTAACCTTTTAATCTACAAACGGTTCATTACTCCTATAGCTACTCTGCTACTCTGTTCGGTTGTGCTTTTACGTAGAAAACCACCTGGTTTTTCTTCAAAAACCAAAGTCGGCACAGTGCTCGGAATTTTTGTTGCCGTTACTCCAGTCATTGCTCTCGGCCAAAGCAGCAAATCCAGTAAGGTCGCTTTGGGTAAAAAAAAGTGCGTGTGTGCAGAACGACTCGGACTAAATGACTAAACGGAACCCGAGAGACGACAGCTGGGCATGACGCAGCCAGAAAGGAGGACACCGGGAGCCCGCGCCGTGGAGCCCGCCTCAAAGGGAACGGTGTGCGTTTTCCTCGCCCGCGGGCTCTGGAAAGCACATCGGTTAGATCTTATCACCCGCTTCCGAGGCTTATTATTTCTGACAACCTTCATCTGCAGCCATGAGGAGCAACCCGGCTTACCTCCGCTGTAGGGAACGGGGCATGTCTGGGCATCCCTCCCAAAAGGGATGAAGATATATATATATATATATCCTATACACCTCATGTTCGACAAGACAGGAGTGCTGCCTTCAGTGGGTTACGTCCTTGATATTCTTAGCCTGAACCAAGTCTTCAACAAAGACGCATCGCCACAGAGTCTACAGTGTTTGCGTTTGTGTTGGATGTGTCCATCATCGCTGCACAGTGACTCCACACACCAGCACATGAACGGCTCGTTGGCGAAATCAGGGTTTAAATTGCACATTGGCTGTCGTGAGGTGGGGAGGATTGCTGCAGGCACCTTTGGAAGCCAAGTAATTAGGATTACACATATTACACATGAAACTGCCAGAGTTACAATTGTCTTTTATACGGGGGGGGGGGGGTACAGTGTTCACTGACTCCTTTACTCTGAGGTTTTAAAGTGTCTACAATAATACCATTTTCTTTTCTGCAAATACAAAGTTTAAAACTATAAATCTTGTAGCACAGGTAACACAGAGGATAGTGCAGGCAGCACAATATGGTTATAGAGACTATAACCATACTGTACCATTGGTGAACATGTCTAGATTCAGAAGCTTGAGTCTTTATCCAACTCCACTATCGTGAACACACAACGCTAGCAGTGACAAAAATAGCTGTGCTGCACTATCAGAGGAAGTGGTGGTGAGAGGGAATACTTGTTATCAGTGGGAACTTTTGGCACTCGAAATAACACTTGCATGCATACTCACACTGCAGTGCAGCCTCGGTAGAATTCTCCAACTCCTTCTCTTACTCTCAATCTCTCTTAATCACTCTCTCCTAGCTGCCCACACGCACACACACGCACAGACACACACACACACACACATACAGACAAGCACACCAACCTTCCTGTCTGTACATTTTTAAGCGTTTCACAAACAACAGCATTGGGACAGAGAGGACCAGAGGAAGCCAGTGGGAGTCTGTGTGTGTGTGTGTGTGTGTGTGTGTGTCTCAAGTGTCACAGTTCCTCTCTACCTTCACTTCTTCTTTCACATATGGAAAAAAAAACTAACAAACACGCACCAGGTATAAGGTCAGGGTCGCAGAGACGATCAGTAGAGTTGAAATCAGGGGTTTTCTACAACCAACCGATTCTTAAAACAACACCATGCACCCGAAACAGCCCAGAGACCAACACCCGTCCCTTTGCACTCGTGTTTTTACAGTTCAGGGAAAGGAATCAAATTAAAAAAAGTAGGCCTGCAAGAAACTACTTTATTCACCTTTTTAAGTCATGCGACTCACAAGCACATGGGTGCGGCCTTAGTACCTGGTCTGGTTGTAAATATTAAACCATGTAAATGAATGCGTTCGAAGGCTCTGAGTAACAGCGGCCGGCTTTAATGTATGAAAGCCCCGTCTTGCCAGATCGGCAGTGGGCTTTGAAGTCCCGCGGCAGACTGCCTTGTGTGTTGCGCAACACACAGGGATTAGATCAAATCTGATTTGAATCAAACCCAGTGGCTTTGTTTTGCTGCTGCCAAACCAATCCTTTTCTTCTTCTGATGCTGCGCGGCCTTTGTGGAGGATCTGGTTATGATATCCACACTCGACTTTGGGGTCGATGGTTATTCTTTGTATTCTTTTTTCTCGGTCCTATCGGGGGGGGAAAACATTGCCATGCAAACAAGTGTTGCAACACAGAAAACGCCGCTGCACGATCCACGGTGACCTGGTTTACTGCCGTCGATGGCGTCACTTACCAGTTGCTTCTTAGTCACAGCGACTTACAGCAAATACTTAATTTGTGTGTTTATTGGTAGGTATTAGGCAACTTGTTCTAGGAAGGCCTACAGGAAGACTGGACACTGGGGGTTTGAACGCCCAACCTTTCAGATACGAGTCAACCAATAAAACACATGAAACTTTGCAGTGTGTTTAAAACATGAGGAAGCACTTTGCAAGAGAACTCATACCTGCATGTTTTCCCGGAGGTCCGTGGCCTCTCTCAACGGGGCCAGGGCCGTCTTGAAGACGTCGTCCAGGGCCTTGATCAGCAGCACCCGCATGCTGGCGTACTCCCGGCTCCGCTTGCCCTTGCGCACGGACAGCCCCCTCTTGTGGGGCTTGCCCCCCCCCCGGCGGTTGGTGATGGCGACGTGGACGAACAGCCAGGCGTGCGGCAGCACCTCCCCGGTGAGGGACTGCAGGGGCACGTGCCGGAAGCCCGGCTGAAGACACTCGAAGGGGATGGTGTACTGGCCGATGAACTCGTCGCCGATGTAGTCGTCGTCCAGCACCACGAAGCGCACCATGGCCAGCTCCGGCAGGTTGATCTGGAACTCGAAGCTCTCGTCGAACAGGGGGTTGTCCCCGTTCTGGGTGACCGTCTTGGTCCTCTGTTCGGCGCAGTCGGCAGGTATGCCGTGGATCTCCACGTACACGTACGGGTCCACCACGTCGCCCTTGGCCCCCGAGCCTTTGGGTTTGGGGAAGTTCTGTCCGCTGATGATCTTGATGTGCAGCAGCTGCGGGGACACGCCGGGAACAGAGTCCTTGGTGTTGGCGCTGAAGTAGGACACCTGTTCCCTCATGATGGCCGGGCGCAGCACGTAGCCGCAGTTTCCGTTCTGACGGAACCAGCCGATGTTGAGGTCCATCATGAGGCCGGGCGTCTGATAGTTCATCGCGACGATTTGACAGCCACACTTCCAGAAGTCTTGAGGGTTCATGTTGCTGGAGTCGATCCGCATCGGGCTGGGGTAAACCCGTGCCAGGAACTTCTTGTTGTAGTTCACAAAATCCCCTGGAAATTCACTCGCACAGCGACTCGCAAAGACCTCGTTGAAGGAGCACAGCTCCCAGGGCCTCTGGTTCTGAAAGGATGTCGGGAAATCCTTGAACTCCACGGATTTACACAGGGTCACCAGGTCAGAGAGGTCCTTGGAGAGCTGGAACTTCTTGGGGGCAGGGGTCTGCTGTTCCCCAGACTCGATGTTCATCTTTTGGGACATCTCGGCACCCTCGTCCTCATCAGTCACCTCCCCCTCTGAACCGGTGAAGTTCGTGCAGAGCTTCTTGCCCTTCAGCAGGATTCGACCTTTCATTTCAAAGGGCGACGGGAGGTAGGACTCCTCGGGTTTGGGAGGGTCGAGGTAGAGCTTATCCCCCAGGATCTTTTTCAGGTGCTGAAACATGACCCTCTGCTGCTTTAGGGAACAGTGATTTTCGAGACACAGTAATAGCGGGAACTCTGAAGCCACGAAGGCGTACTTGTTGACGATGTCAATGACGCTGCGGAACACGATCTGCGAGGTCATGGTGTGTCCGGTGTAAATGACAGGCTCGTTGTCCGGCCCATCCCACACGTCCAGCTCCACGCTGCGGCAGCCCATCTTAAGAGCCCGGATGTAGCCTGTGATGTCCGAGGGCCCCCTGAACTGATCCTCGATCAGGTATGTGTTGTGCGAAGCGTTGATGTAATAGTGAGACAGTGGCTGGTTCATGTCCTGGCACGCCGTCTTTTGTTCGGGGTCGAAAATATGGCACTCCGGCGACATAAGGTAGTTGGTGAAGCCATCGAGGGAAAGCCAGCCTTTGAGCTGACCCTCCCGGGACGGTTCGTAGCTCTGGATCACTTCTAGGCTGGTCTCCTCGCTCACTTGAGCCATGCCCTGCTCTGCTTCCAGGAAAATCATCAAGTCCTTGGTATCAAGGAACTCTTTGTTGCTTGAGAACTGAACAAAAAGGAAATAGATTTCGGGTCGGGTGCACAGGTCGTGAAACACTTCAATGAACTCCTCCTTTGTCACATCTGAGCTCATTTTGTCCTTAGCTTTGTGGAACTCCTTGAATTTCAACTCGATCTTAACATTTTTTAGTCCCGGGTTGAGTTTTTTCACCAGCTGCACGGCTGCACATATGCTCACTTGCTTACTGTTGTTGACGTCGGTCTCGTCAAAGAGCTCACCGAGCCAAGAGGAGCGCATGCTGTTCTGGATGCTCTCGATCATGTTCAAGGTGTGCTTCCCGTACGATATCAGGTACCTCAGCCCCGTCACCCAGATGTTCGCCACGTCCGCCGAGTTCGCCACCAGGTCCAGCGACTCGTAGTTCTCCCCGTAGATGATCGAGAAGGCGCAGTCCTCCGATATCTGATCGTAGGTGCCGTTGGTCCGGAACGTGTCCGTGTTCTTGCCCGTCCGCACCTCTTTGATGGACTTGACGTCAATCTTGGCCTTCTCCGACTCTTTCTTCGAGGGCTCCCACCTCAGCGACTGCATGTCAGCGTCGAGCAGGAAGTAGCGGTGGTAGACGCGGGAATTGGAGCGCACCTTCTTCAGCTCCGAGCCGTCGACCATGGCGTTGATGCAGTCGCTGGCGCTGCTGATCTTCTTCTCCGTGGGCATGCTGCTGAAGGAGACCGTCTTCTTCCTCTCTTTGCGCTGTCTCGAACCATCCTGCAGGAGGAGCAAAACCAGAGGGAATATTACCATTTAGCTTATGATGCATTATTACCATCAAGACCATGTCCTTAAGCAGCAGGTAGGGGTTAGGACTGTTGCTCAAGGGTTAAACCTTTGAGCAGAGAACACCCACTTAAGTATCCTGCACCACACACACAATATTTCTTAATGCGTTCATTAGGTCAAATTAATAACATGCACTTTCTGTGTAATTTATGTGCCCGATTTTGACGAATGAATGATGTTGTTAGGGAAGAGAAGTTAAAAACAATGGCAACCACTCAAATGACTCATATGCTCATCGTTTGTTTTCCCTAGTTACACTTTCTGAACTACTAGTGTTTATGTACCTCAAACGGATTTCACAATTGATAAAAGCAGTCTGATAGGTCTTCATTTGAGAACAGAGCCTGCATTAACGTAACTGCGGGGTTATGACTGAAATTCAACAACGTTGTCCTCATGGGGATTTCTTACAACGGTAGCTCTATATTTGGAATGCATTGCTTGTATTAGGCCTGAGCACCACTTGAGACAGAGCTTGATCGTGTACTACCATATCCGCCTGAAGCAAAATGCTGACTTTTTTCCCTTTCATCCCGATCTCTGAGAGCTCAGGGGCCAGACAAGATCAGCCCCAACTTGATTTCATTAAGACAATAAGACATGTTTCACTGATGGCAAAGTCAGTCAAACCTTTCTCAGAGGATTGTATATTAAAGAATGATGGAATAAAGCACAAAGCAGGACGCGACATCCGTCCAAGGCCAGAACAATTACAGCTGCTTGGTTTGACATATTGACATATTAACATATTGTTTGGCCTTTTGAATTTCCTTTAGAGTTTCGTCACCCCGGATGTTTATCTGACAAAACCACCGCCCAGCAAATGTTTGTCGTCGAAAGATAGTGAGTTAAGACAATGAAATAGTGGGTTAACACAACGTCATTTCATTGATGCGTTAAGCACGCGGCTAATGCACTGTTGTGACTCCAGCTCTGATATTTTTGTAGCCCCTGGACTTACAAAATATTCCATTAAGTAGACTGGTTATTAAATTCCTCAGATTAGCGCGGTCTTGGTCAAACTCAATACTTTTGGCATTAGAGTGGTAGGGGGCTGTTGCTTGGGTTATTTGGGTTCCGAGTTATTCGAAGTAGCCTTAATAAGTAAGACTTAGGTGTTCACTCAAGGACAGGGCCTTTCATCTTAATTACCGGAAGGCTTTCAGAATGGTCGGCTACCTCACGCATTATAAAGTAGACCGGAAAAGAATGAGCATTTTCTTTGTTTCATTAAATCTCTAAATCTGTTCCACAAGGTTGAAAAATGAGTCAACTACAAATGCTATACCTATATGATTGGTTTGCTGCATATAAATGTGCTATTTTTATAAATTTTTTGGCCTATTCTGGTCTCAATTACCTTATAGTGTAAAGTGTATGGCATACACAGTTTATATAATGTACAGTACTGATATAATAAATAATATACTGCAGATCAAACAACACCACCAAAACAACATTTCTACAATGGATTATTATGTATGGAAATATCATCTATGGGCTAGTATTTACAGCAAGTGATCATCACCTTAAAAGAAAATATAAAAGGTGGAAAAATGCTAACTGTATCCTAAACCGTCGCTAATGGAATCCTCAAAATGTTCCCTCTCAAAGACGGTCACACCAGGTTCAGAAAAACTAAACAGGTACACGATGCGTGCACTTCTCACACATATTTAACAACGGCTCATGTTATTCTGACTGCACACGAAACGATGACTGCGACAATTTCGGACTCCAAAAATAAACCAGAAGCAGAAGCCTTTCGAGGGCACCGACACATCAAACAGCTCACCGGGCTCCCCTACAGAAACACACGGGACGTGACATAGCAGAGGCATCCCCTCGCCAAACAACCCGCCTGCAGATGTGGAGCGCAGACAGGATGACGGTTGCGTGTGACCAAGCTCAACTCTCGGAGCGCAACACCGGAAACAATGTCGACATATCTGCGCCCTACACCCAGCGTGACACAGACTGTAAACCCCGTATGGAGTTGGAACGTATGGAACAGAGCATTTCTCATTTCAGTTCAATCCGCCAACCAATCATAGATCTTTCCACCACTGGGTTTGGGGGAGACATGGGACGAGGCCATGTTTAAGGTGCACTTCTACCACACTCATTCAAGCGCTTGCTCTGCAGAAGGAAACCTAGACGTTCCTGTGCTCCGGGTTCCCAGTCTGGACGCGGACGCGGCCGACGCCTTAATAAAAGTGACTCGTCCGTAAGTCCTCTTCCTGCGTTCGGTAGTTCAGGAACGACGGGCATGTTGACCTGAGACGCGTCAGGCGAGTGCCATTGGAATCAATAGGGAGGTTTAATGGCTCATCTACCTCGAAGAAACCCAATGCGCTCGTGCAGTGAGGAGGGCAAGAAAGACAGACTCAAAGGCGGGGGATTGTGCGAGTGTACACACAAATAACACGGCTTCCTCCTGCACAGTCCACTGCTCAGGTAGGACTCATCAGGTTACCCAGGGGCTTAAGCCAGCAGGCATGACTGAATATAATCTTTATTATCCCAGCAAGAATTTGGGTTCTCTCTCCCTCTCCCTCTCCCCCCCCCCTCCTCCCTCTCTCCCTCCCTCTCTCTCTCCCTCCCTCTCTCCCTCCCTCTCTCTCCCTTTCCCCTTGAGGTGTTGAAAATACAGACACTTTTTACACAATCACAATTCTGTTCTCAAAACAAGAATATGGATACTATGCATTCCTGGATTGTTAGGAATGCATAGTTTGTTCTATACATATATTAGAATTTGTATTTTAGCTGCGGGGGGTCTGGTTCTTGCCAAAGGCCCGGGTCCTTTGTGACCTTGGCTTTCAGGCCCAGTGGATTTCCTGTGGACCACAGCTAAGATCCAGTAAACAATAGCGGCTAATGTCCAGTAAACAATAGGGCACACCCAGACTCCGAGGTTTAGCACAAGAAGCATAACTTCCTGAGGCCTATTTCTTATTTTGTTTGGTAACCAACGCACGCACCACCTGCTCTGGTGCGGTGGGTTCGGAAAACAAGATGGCGATCGCTTCCTTGGCCCATTATTTAGCAGTTGAGCTGCTCTCTGCACTAAAAACAACTCGAAATGCAGGGGACGGAGAAGGAGATTCCTGCTGTTTCTATCACCACAAATAACACCAGATGATTCACTCCCTTGAAAGACCCTGGTAATTAACACACTCTCTCCAAAATAAAACCCAGATGAAAATGTTGTCCGCTAGACCACATACCTATGTTTAAAACAAGCTTAGGAGTAGACATGCTGGCCATAACCAGGAATTTGTGTCTTAACAAAGACACAAATACTCACAACTACTCTTGACAGTTTTGCAGTGGAACTGTGACAGAGAAAAACATCAACCTAAACAGTAGTTTGTTTTCCCCTGTCCAGACAAATCAAGGGTTATCAGGTTTTAAGGTATTTCTCTGGATAAAATTGGTAGTTTCGTTCTGGTCGTCAAAGTAGATGGAAGACATAAAACGCGTGACTGAACAGAACAGAGTCCTTCTACAGCGGCAGTAATGACCAGCGCTTCTGAAAAGTACATGTGATCACTATAAGTGATCACATGTCTGCATGCAGTATGGCTTAACATTGACGCTATTAGCGATATATTACATTCGACACATTAACAGCCCAGATCATCTAATAAAAATAAAATGAGAGAGAGAGAGAGAGAGAGAGAGACCCAGACAGACAGAACGAGAGGGCAAGACAGATGGCTACACAGACAGAGACAGACAGAGACAAACAGAGAGAGAGAGTGACGATGAGAGAGAGCAAGAGAAACAGAAACAGACAAAGAGGGAGAGAGACGAGAGAAAGACAGCAAAGGAACGAGAGGCAGAGAGAGCTCTACCAAAATACTCAGTTCTCAGAGGTATTTGAATCCCCTAATGGACCAGAGTCCTTTTTTCTGGCTCACTGAGCAGGTAAAGAACGGCGTGTTCGGGATGTCACCGAGGGCCCATTGGTCAAAAGACTCTCCTCCAGCGGTCAGCCTCCTCAGCGGACATGGCCAACATTACAGCCAGCCATATTGTCTTTACGCTCACATCAGGGTAAAAGGAACGGAGTTTGCGTACAAAATACATTGCTGTACTTGCTATGACACCGAAATGTTCCACCTGGGATTCATAAAGTACATTCTATCAGTTCATGAAAACTAGTGAATAATGGTTTTTTTTTTTTTTTAAGATGTGTCCAGTGAGCTGATATATATTCGGAAATGCCTACGGTATGTGCACGTAAAAATATATGACGTGAGGGTGATCCTCTTAGACTTCCAAGTGGGGTGCCCGACTATAAAGTGTGATAAGAGTTTCTTCTTCCAAAGCTCCATGAGCCCATTTAAGAGTAGAGCACTCGACGTGACCCTCTAATGTCTCCGAGTAGTGCAGTCGGTCCTGACAGGCCCTCGTACATCAGAGGAGCACATGACTACACAGTGAGGGCATACTCATTGCCGTCACTGACACACAGGAAGTGATGCAAGACTTCTAACGGGCCTCTAACAGGCAGTGGGAGTGGCGCATTTGCAGAAAGAAGAAGAAGAATATACGAGGGACTCCCAAGTCTGCGCAATACAAGTGGCTTCAGAAAAAGTTTTGACAGCGGTGACAAAATGTATACAATAAAAGTGAGGTTCTGAAGGTGATTCATGTCAGAACTCCAGTTAAACAAACGGCGAAGAATTATGTCTGGCGACCGCGGAGACAGCCGGGCCACCCTGCCAACGCACTAAGCTGCCCTGCCTGGCTTTAAATCGGGAAGAGAACTGGCTAAAACACTTACAAAATGACTGGGCGAGCAGACGAGCACGTCGGCCACAGCCAAATCTCAACATTGGCAGTTCCTTTTGTGGCGGTTGCCAATGTCTTGCCTACACTTATTTTGCTCATTAGATGCTCAATCCTTGAATAATCCCTCTAACGGGATGATTCATTTACAAAGAGCTGGAATGAAAAATCAGATCAATGATAAATCTCAAAACATCAAGAATTGGTTTGTGGTATGCTTTTCATTGTCCAAGTGCATCATCTTGATGGTCTTCTTTTTTGCTTGAATTCTTTTATTTATGGTAAAGTTACTGCAACAATGATTTACTACAATGATCAATCACTTGAGTTTGTAAGCACATGCCCATAGCGCCTTTAAAAGGGCATGTTGACCTGTTTTCTGTACACTCTGCTGCGCCCCCAGGGCCTCACACTTGGTGACTACCCAGCCGCAGTTGTCTTAACACATAGCATCAGTGGTTGGTCACTGGCCTTCCCCTCCAGGGCTCCCTCCTGGGAGGAATCCCTGCCTTCCATCTTGAAGGGCGTTCCAATCAACCAAGGTTACCACATGTTCATTTTGTAATTAAATCAAACAAACAATTAACCTATTATAAATCAACCTCAATTGGTTGATAAGCACATTGGTAACAGCCATTTACCCAATGTTTAAGTTATGTTTGTGCTGTTTAAGATATCGGCTTACATTTCTATAACTCTGTATGTATATGTAAATAATATATATTCAATTTTAGAGAAGATGTTGAGCATTTTTGGAGTTCCATCAGGACGACTCCCTGAATGGAATACAAGGCATAACACAGAGACACCTGTGAAGGCAATCATCTCTCTCGGCTTTGTAATAACGTCGTTAACCCATCGAATACTGTCATCACAACTCACACACCGGGCTACGCTGGGACTGAATTACACAAGATACTAAATGTGCATCGGTTCACAAAGCAGAGCAGCTTTAGATATTGTATAATACGAAAAACCAAGGGGAGGTTCCTCCTTGGTACAGGCTTTTAATTAAAGAGAGAAGTCAACAAGGAAGCAAAGAGTCTGAGAGTACACGGCTTCATGGAGCAAAAAAGAAAAAGTCAATGAGAAGAACCACTGACAGGTTTTCACGTTTGTTGGCCCAACACTGTCAAACAGGAAGTGCTGCTGGAAACTCAGACATCAGAAATCTAACTGGATTTTCAAACCTAACCAACCATGTGGCCTCTCTTCTCTTGTAGCACAGAGAGGGGCCTATTAGCACTTCAAAAGTAGAGGCCGGGCAGGAATAAATATATACAATATTCAATATTGCCATTTGAAACTAGATTTGGACTGCGGTAGTCTCACAAGTCAGGAGTCTGACGGAAAACAAGCTCAAATCTGTGTGAGAAGCGTGTTTCTATTTTGTTCGCGACCGATCCCAAAGCATAATCTGTACGCGTTAACCTCGTTTTGGGTCGATACGCATATGTTTGCCAACATACTGAAAATCTTTGTTCAGTGAACATATATGATGGCTAGCTTGCAAGCTAATGCAACGTTTGGTATCATCGACGTAAAGCGGGCCACACGCCAGACGAGCCTCAGAGTGGGGCGGCGCGGGAGAAGGACAACGCGTGAGTAGGACGGTTCTTGTGTTGAATAGGACGTGTCCTAATGGATGGCGCCGAGCCACGGTGCCGGTTCTGAGGTGTTCACGCCGAAGTCTACGGAGCGCCGCTAAACACCCGGGCTGGCGGAGCGGCGCAGAAAGCATGAGGAAAAAAAACACACGCCCGACGTTTTCAGACGGTATGCCGACACACTTCTTTTATCACTGAAGTACGGAATTTTAGTTTGTTAAACCATATGAGTGATAGAACTATGGAGCCTACTATGGAACTATGGAGCCTTGATTCATATTCATAATTAATGACATCACTAACACAATGTAGCCCATCACTCAAAAATAACATACATTGCTCTGCATCATGTCCCTCCCGCCGCCCCTCCCACGGCCCCGAAAATAAAATATCACTTCAAATCAAAACGCACTTTAATGCCAAAACTATCTGAAAATGCTGCATGTTCCACAGAGGATATAACGAATGTCATCTATTTGGTTTGGGCGGACAGGAAGTCATCATACACGACGTATCGTGTCCACCAGTCGATAGGGGGCGCTGTGGGGGGGGGGGGGCGAACACTACGACGGCTCATTGGGAGTGATATTGACGACCGATAGTGTCGTATAGATTGGAGAACAGGCTGGCTATAACAGTAGGAATGCTGGCTCCAAGATAAGGATTGCAGTGATATGGAGCTCAGCTTGTCTTTTCCTGTTCCTGAAGAATGCTGCGGTGACTCGGCAGAACAAATGTCAAATGCCTCGGCTTGCCCGTTCTCTCAGTTACACTACGCAACGGCACCTCTGTGCTTACAAAACCTCTGCATGGTGAAGCCGTGTCAGGCTGGGCTGTTTTACTGTCGTCTTCTTTGAACGTTCATTGAGTCCCAACCACGAGACAACGTGATCATACAACATTAGGACGTTATTTGATAACGTGGCGTATTTCCCAACCGCATTTCGAAACGTTTGGTAATGGCTTTCAATGGAAAAAAACGCTTTCACAGCCCGTTTTTCAAAAACAAGTGCAGCATGAGCACGACACGACACTGCAAAACAGTTCACCCAAATCCAACTCTACAGCCACGGCTGCTGTTGACTCTTGGCCCTGCTTTGCCAATACGCCCTGCCGTTAAATGATCAATCAATAACCACGAGCGTTAACGGCGTTAGCGTCACTGCCCCGCAAGAGCAGTCGAGGGCCGGTTAGCTGGCTCGCTCATTGTCGTCGTGTGGACTGTCAAAACAATGCCCCGTGTGGCGACATATCGCCGCGGGTCGGGGCCGGGGTGACGCGTGAGTAACATGAGCCGGGGCGCCTCAACCTGCCCGCCGAAAAAGGAACAACAAATCAATGAGATACTTCATGTCTTATGCACAGAATCGATGCGCCGGTGGAGGTGCGTGACACTGATCCAGACGTACGTGAACGTTAGGGATCGCTCTAGTCACGAACGCGAGTCCCGTGTCTCCAGATGAGTCCAGTGTCTCCAGTACTCCCAAGAGT
The DNA here is from genome assembly GCA_027123565.1 of Phycis chesteri. NCBI lineage: Eukaryota > Metazoa > Chordata > Actinopteri > Gadiformes > Phycidae > Phycis > Phycis chesteri. The sequence goes on from JAOPJK010000008.1 coordinate 6,492,662, forward strand.
CTATGGTAATATCAGAGGTAAACAGAGACGATTGCATATACTCAAAAAAACTCACTTTTTAATTATATCTGACCTTGATTATGCATTTCTAAAATGTGGCCTCTAGGTTTCCATTACAAACCATAATGGAAACCATTACTACATAAGTGATGTAGCATTTATTTTTTAATAGGTCATATTGTTAAACAGACATAAAAATGTGTATAATTTGTATATCAACTGTAAGAAATATCTATTTGTTACTTCAACGGTCACCATGAATAATCTCTTTTTGAAGCCGTTCCACATTTGAAAACATCTGTAACTACTGCTCATCTGTGGGACCTTTGGGGAGGATCCAAACCTGTTCATTCACAAATATAGACCAGCTCAACCCCCCCCCCAATTCATTCCTGATGAATAAACGATTTAATTGCGTGGCAGCTACTTTCAATTAACATTGAGCACTTTCCTATGTTTTATTTAGCGTACAGCCTCCACAGGGTGCGGATTGACTTTCTACGTCATTAAAAGCTGAC
>JAOPJK010000008.1:6979677-6990082 GCA_027123565.1 Phycis chesteri
CCCACCCCCCGGGCCCCGGACCTTGTCCTGTGCGCTCGGTTCTGAAGGGCCCGGACTGTTGTCCTCAAGCTTACATCCCAGCTCTCCTAGCTACTTAGAGGCTCTAGATACTGCCATCCACAACAGCAGGAAGGTAGAGGCGCAGGCCAAGCTCTGTTAGTTTGCTTGTGTAGTACAACCAGTTGGTGTGGTGAGCTGGGTGCCCTGGACAGCCTGTCAAAGTGTCCAATGCATCGTGCATTTTCCTATTTATAACAATATCGGTAAGATTATTAAGTCACGTCATGAAGAAAACTGTTCAGATATTAACAAAAAGCTTTTTTCAACTATCCTTAAAATTGCAAAATTGGGTACAAGTCAAAGCACAATTAAGTATGCAATTCACTGCCTTGTCCAATAGATGGCACTATTGTTTTTCCAGTATTTTGCGGATTCGCATTAGAGTACAGAGAATACATACAACTTCTTCCAACTTTGTGGTTATTAGCAAAAGAAATCGATGCATTTTGCCGGTTTGAATAATTACGATTTAGGCTCTGAGGAAATGTAATACTATCATGTAGTATTATCACACAATCCGATTGCACCACTATTTTATACCCCAGTACATGCGTGTGTGTTTGTGTGTGTGTAGTGATGCGTGTGTTGTGGTGTGTTCATGCAATAATCCCGACATTTGCTAACGGTTTTTGGTTTCACCTCGGCCACAGTTCCCAGTCGGGAGAAACGCATAGCCGTGTGCTTTGCTCCTCCTTCCCCAAATGTATCTGCAAGGAAATGAAAGCTTTACGAAGGACAACATGTCAAAAATTATGAACCGAATGGACGGAAACGAGTTATTTTATTATCGAAGAGGAACAAAACGGAGCAGAGGAGTTGTATAGATATGTCTGAGGTTTTATTTTTGTAAGCCCAGCGATCCTTTGTGTCCCAGAAGTAAGAATGTATGTTGTCACACCACGACGCTGACGGGCCGAGCTTTGGATGGAATCTGTTGAAACGAGCGATGACCTTTGGGGTCTCCTCAGAAGAACCGAGGAGCACTGCAAAGTCTTCAAACCGGATTTCTTCCAACCGGCCCGACGAGATAAGATTTGAGAATATAAATATATATTTATAGGAAGTTTGTTTATTTTTATTTTTATTTGTGGCGCGTTTAGTTGAGCTAACCTAGAATGTTCTTTCTCACGTGGGTTATTGTCTGGCGGCCTGGCGTTTGGCTTCTGTTGAGTTCTGTCATTATTTTGTTCCTACGACGACCAAAATCTGTGCAATGTTACAAGATGACGCTAACGAGATGAGACAGGATTGGTTGGGAGTTGGAACCTTCCCCCGTTTCTGGCCTGGCTTTTTTTCCCCCCACAAAATAAAAACACCGACTTTTTTTTGGTTTCGTTTCTAACAACTGACTTAATATTATATATTTTTATATTGTACATCGGTGTCATTTATTTTGTAACATTCACACGATACTTTTGGTTGCATGGAACTGAAACAGTTGCACGTAAATGGTAATTAATTTAACCAAATGTATGCTTTTATTTTTTAATTCAGTTGTCCCTTTTCATGTCTTTTATGAGGAGAGATCGAAGGCTGTGTGACTGTGCAATCTAGACAGAAAGAACTGATTTTATGTTATTATAATAATTATTGAATTTCTTTTTTGCACCGTTTGAATAAATTCTCAATGTATTTCAAAAAACATGCGCTCTCATGGCCCCCATTATTGTTTGATTCTTTGTATACATTTTATTTTGATTAATGAAAGATTAGGTATATATTGTCAGCTGATTCAATATAGCCATGTCAGATAATACTAAATTGTGCAATGTGCAGTCGAGAGGGTGTGGAGTAATATAAAATCTGAGGATTGCATTATGGCTATATTAATAATACCACTGGCCTCATAATCCTTATAATTATAATAGTTTAGAACTATAGTAGCCTACCTGTTTACAGTAGTACTACTTAGTATGTTATAAATGTACAGTTTTAGCATGGGGCCAATGAATTGTGGCTCTAAAGTTGTAACAGTGGGTGCTGTTTATAATGGTATATTTTACTTGCACACACTACCATCTTTATAAGACTGAAGTGACACAAGGGGAATGTAATGGGGTGAAGTTTATTTTGGCAAGATCTACACAAACTACTGAACGGTGGATGTTGTAGGTGCAGACATGGCCGAATAGGACAATAAACCGTTTAAAGGGCCATCTCTCTGGACTGGGATTTTCCTACTGAAAAGGTTATAGCAGGAACTTGAAATGGGAAATACATTTACAAAAACCTGAACTAGATCTATATATCTACACTTTGATCTATATTTCTCATTGTGTATCCCCCTACCCTAACCTTGTTGCATTATGCATTGTGGAGCGGCTGCAGCTCAAATGATACAAGGTCGCGTGTCTGGGGCTGGTTTATGTATTAAGAAATTGGAGACCCTTATGTAATATTAAACAGTTTCCCATGTGGCAAAAAAATCCAGACCTCTCTCTGTTATAGTTCAACAGGCATTAGGACGCTGTCTGGCCGTCTGTTTGACGAAGGAGGACAGACGTTGTGTACTTGAGGAGAACAACTTGCATTCTATTTTATTTGCCCTAAACCGTCTTTAATAAGGGCATAGCGGGCTCCATCCCGCTTCATTGCTGGCTGTTTGGGTGAACCACAAGAGTTCTCCTGTACGACACAAGGTAGGCCGGCTGTCTGCGTTGCTTTGCAGATTTGAATCCATTCAAGATAAGCCTAAACATCAAATTTTTTCTCCTATCTATGCATTATGTTTAATGGGAGTGCATTCATCTGCTCGGGGTTTTAATGCTCAATTAAAAATCTCATTAAGTTTGTTGACAAATGACTGCTGAATAATGTATTGTATGACCATGGGAATACGGGACACAAAGGTTTCCCAGTGCAATAAATGTAGGCTAACACAATAACCTTATTCCGAAAACACTGACGTCTAGGCATTGGGGCGGGCCACAGCACTGTGCTGTTGCATACCTACTCGTGTATTACAAATTGGGATCATTTAAAAAACTGGAACGATTATTTTGTGCTTCTTTTATGTGTTGGGGCTTTAACAGACCAAATACCAGGGGGGAAACATCAATAGACAAAAAAATACAGGAAATATATCCAGAAAAATGTAAATCACAGGTTAGAACAGAGATCCCTAAAGAAATCAATAACAAGAGGGAGGGCTGTCCATAATTCTGGTGTCCATGCTCTACCTTGGGTTGGTTGAATCGCCAACACGTACTGGCCCTTTAAGAAGCTCCCTGCACTGGGGTTTTCACTAGTCTGTCATTTTCACTATGGCGAGGGGAATAAACAAACAGTACGCGTCTGTGAGTTGCGTGAGCTGTGAATACATTTATCCTTTCCGTGTGACCAATAGTGACGCTGTCTTCCACTCGCCTAGCTCCTAGGTTTGCTCTGGGAAATAACATTTGTCGTTGGGACGTGGATGCTGCCCCGGAAAACACCAATGAAAACAGCGAAACTAGTTAGTCCCTCAGTGCTGAGCCCCTCTGCTGTCCCTTCTCCGGAGGTGCGGGGAGAACCGCTTGTGCACATCATTGAGGACCTCTTCTTTTGGCACTGTTTGGCATCGGAATGGAAAGAACAGCAAACCCATCACCCCCTTCCCGATAGAAAACAAGTTTGCGGTTTATATACCCACTGGTTGTTGATATAGTAGCAGCACAAGAGAAAGACGTCGCCAACATGTTAACGGGATCTAAAACCACGTTCAAAGTCAGACAAATGGTCCCCGATATGAAGGTACGTGGATTCAGAATTGACATTTAAAGTTATGAATAGAAACATATGTATGAAAAGTGATAAAAGCAGAACACTACTGCATTAAAACAGTATATATGGCACTATAATACGTGTAAACGCTCATATTTGCAACCTCCATTCATGTTTCCGTCGTGTTCATTGTGCTGTGTGTAGACTCATTATTCAATGCCAATTACCAGGCAGGGTGGCCAGGAAATGCTAATGATGCAGGAAGCAATTCAGTCCCAATGGCAGAGGTATACATGTAGACATTGGACATCAGATTGTTTGCAGCCTGGATTACTCCATGTTCTCCTTTTTATGGAATGCCTTGCCAGGGGCAGTTTTCAGTACTGCGCTGGCTTGTTTTTGGTGTGAGACAAGTTACAACACATTTGTAATTGTATGTGTTTACTGCTGGCTGCTGACTCTCTTGGTGGTGGTGGTGGTGGGGGCCGTTGTTGTAGCTTCAAGGAGTGAACAGTTTCCCGATGGTGACCCAGCACGTCACAGTCCCATCTAAAGAACACTAGTGAGCACAAATTGCGTTTCTTACCGTCTCGTCTGTCTGTTTACCAGCAGCAACAGCAGACCGTACAGCTCACTGTATGAATGGGTTAGTTTGGAGGATCACGAATTCCAGCAGGGTTGCCAGATCCTCTGTATTTCTGCTGTTCCCTTTGTGTATTTTCCGCTCTATGGTTATTTTGAGCCTCCACTGGGGGAAACTCTAACAGAAGCTCCGCCCCCCACAAGTCAGGCATATGGCACATGGGTGATGTGCTACTACATCTGGCTGCCACCATGGTAACCGCGGCAACGACTTTTGATGGATGGGAGGGTGTGCAGGTGCACTCCACCGACCCCCTTCCGCTAGCACACACACATACATACACAAACGCAAGTCCCATGGCCAAGCCTGTGCAAACAATATCGCTTTGATTCAAGTAATGGCTGTCTGTTTTCAATGTGCCCCACACCATTATAGCACACTGTTCTGCATCTGCGTGCCTCAGAAGCACAGCCAGCCGGGGTTGGGCCCTCCCCATAGAACCTAACCCCCCCACCCAGAACACAGGATTATTCAGTAATATGTGGAAGACGGCTCATCTTATCGGCGTTTGCCAGATCTCTCTGAGGCCGCCACAATGGCTCCTACAGCACAAAGCCCCACAGCGGAGGAAAGGTCAGACGGGGGGGAGGGGTGGGTTTCCAGAGATCCTAACCTGATAGGACTGTCTCACCGACGCCACATTGGTGACCACACCCAATCAGAACCAACAGCACCAGAACCCCAATGTGAATCGACCGGCTTGCGTCAGATGTTATGGGTTTTTTATTTTGTGATCACTTGCCGGTCAGTGTCATCATCATCGTCCTCATTAACCTTTATTTTACAAAGCAAGTTAATGAAGAACACATTTACATTAACGGCCTGTTGAGGGGCAAAATACCTCCCGTTGTGGGAACAGGGGCTGAGATAAAAAGGTGTGTGTATATATATATATATATATATATATATCAGACAGACGGACGCAGTGAGATGCATCTATAAACAAGGAAGCAGCAGAGGGAAGAGATATGAAGCAACATGAACCACCAAGTCATAATAGACCGCACAGAGACTGCAGCAGTACAGAACAAGACAACAGGGGCAGTAAACAACACAGCACGGCATCACAGAGGATACGCTAGCACACATGACCACAGCACCACCTCACATATCGAAGGTGGAGGTAGACAGAGGGTTGAGAACTTAGGCTGTGACTTTGGATGCACAGAGCAGCAGACACACTGCACCGTGTAATATTCTGGGCATACCCCATGGAGTTAGCGTGTTGTGTACGCGTGTATTCACTATGAAACTATGAACAGTGATACTATAAGCAATGTGCTGTATTTTCAACTTTTCTTTTATAAATTGATGGGTTTTTGCATATTTTAGTGTACTGTCAGTCTCATTCTTTGCATTTTAATTGAGGATTGGTTTGACTTTGCAATGTTAAGTGGTTAGGCTGTCTTGGAGTGTGGAGACGCAAATGGGTATCAAGCTGTTACATTGTGATTATTGCGAAGCAATCACTAAAGAATAACTATAATTTGCATCACCTTGAACACCATGTGGAAATGTAATAACCGATGCCTCTGTTTATGATCATAAACTCTTTGACTGTATTTGTGATTAACAACACAAATGTAAAAGGTTTTGTCTAACAAAACCTAACCCACTCTGGCTGTTTCTTTATAGTGTTGTGTGCACAGAACACCGCTGTAATGTGGTTTACATGCACACGCATGTATTCATCCACAGTAAGGCTCAGAATAATCAAAGCGTCATTATTGCTGCAACTACGCTAAACATAAAACTGTGTAGAAACATGAATTGCAAATCTCCTCTTCACAGGATCTCATTATGAAAACAGTTACAAGTGAGTATCTCATTCGCATATTCATGTCATTATTATGCATTTAGATGCTTTTGTCTAAAGCGACCTTCAAGCAAGGCTGAAAGCAGTCAGTGCTTGGAGAGTGTAGTCTGGAGTGATGCTGTTGTTATGAGACCACCATTAATATCCACACATGAGACGAGTTTTTAAAACGGATAATGCTTCATAAGGGAGGATCTTATGGTAATGTCTGCCCACTTAAAACCCACATATATTGACCCAGCTGGTCAATAATGGTGATGTCATTGGGCATCTTTGCATTGTACATGAAGTAATTAATCTTTCAACATAAGAATAAGTTCATAATGCATAGCATAGCCCAGCCATGGAAGGATCATTAATTTATTCCCTCCATATTAAATATGCTCTTAGTATTTTCATCTGAGAAAGCTAGTTAGATGTATATCCATTTACAGCTGCAACTGCTAGATAGCTAGTTAGTTTTAGCTGTCAATGCTAGCTAGCTGGTTAGTTAAAGCTAGCTGTGACAGCTGTGACAGCTAGCTAGCCAATTAGTTACAGTGAAACCTGTTTGGTTAAAATGGCTAGTTATAACCGAAACAGCTAGCTTTATAGCTGATTAGTTACAACTGCAATAGTTAGGAATGAGCTAGTTGGTTAGTTGAATCTGAAATGGATAGTGAAACTAGGTAATTACTGCTGTAACGGATAAATAGCCATTTAAAGCCTGTTTCCATTCATTGCTCTTTGATCCATGGAGCTCATAAATAATTTGGATTCTTTTGTCCTTGGGCTTTTGCCTTGAAAATATTTTATGTGCAAAGGCATTCATATTGTTGGAACCTGGCTTTTAATGGTTCTGAAATTCAGTTCCTGTAAAGGCATTCAAATTGCTGGTGACCAGCTCTATAAGGACATAAAAGAAAAACCAAAGGGCAGGACAGCGAGGAAAGAATAGTCTTGCCTTTTCTCATGTTTCTCAGAAGTAATTCAATGGGTCCACACTTCAAAGTGAGGACAAGTATACTACCTCATATCCGCGTTCAAAAGCCAGGTCTTGTATAGATGGTCTTAAATAGCCCTGTTGTTGTTTACAGGTGAGCAAAGCCAAACAAACAAACAAACGTACGGTGGTCCGTTTCAGTGCAGCAGAGAGCCAGAGTAGTGCATGCTGTGAGCCACGCACAACTCACAGCTTGCTGCTGACATTGTGTCGATGTTTTGTGTCCTCAACGCCAAATATTTCCAGTCAGGGATTAGAAGTATTTAGCCTACATTGCAAATATTAACATTTTTGAAATGTATCTTAAATAAACATGCTTTGTTATAATTTGTTTTAGGAAGAAATGTTTACAGTTTCTGTTTCTGAAATAACAGTACAGCGACGAGATGTATGGTTTAAGATCCTAAAGATCCTAAATTCCAGGTTCAGGCCACATATTTCCTCTTGAGTTCTGACTCTTGTAAGGCTGACACATTTCTCTGAGGAAAGTCGGTTTCAAAAACACACAAGGTATGTTCTGGGGACCGGGAGCCAGACATACCTACTGCATGCTTGCAGAGGGAGTCTGGATGCGGTTAAGAGAGGGAAGGCTGTGAGCAGTGGAAACTGCTCAAAAGCTCTTGGCAGTCGTGCCCAATGAACAGGAGGAGGAGTTGGGAGGCGTGTGGAGGGGGTGACTCAGGGAGATGGAAAGAGGCAGTGAAAGTGTCGGGCATGTCTTCACCAGTCAAGAAACAATGAAGTGAAGCGTCTGCAGTTACAGACCCAGGGCTCAGAACTGAATGGCAGCTAGCTGTGTAGAGCTGTGACACTTTTATTTTTAGATGGAGCCCAGACATTGAGCCCATGGGGCGGCATTAGCTCAGTGGGGAGAGCGGGTGGACAGAGTGGGTCGTCCACTAACCGTAGGGTCGGCGGTTCGATCCCCTTGATCCCCCTCCTCCACATGTTGAACCCCACAAATGTACTGATTGGTCTTTGGACAAAAGCATCTGCTAAATGCCCTTTTTACATTATCTTCCTCCACGTTCCTTATCTCATTGTCCTATTTAAATTTTGGCAGAGAGCAGACCAAAGGGCAGGTGGTTTATGTTGACATCTAGAGGTAGAATGTATTGTACAAATATCCTATGCAAATATACTACTGACTGAGTGTGTATCACTCACCTTTAACATAATCTACTTTGGTAAAAATGGAAGTCATTAATGGATTCTGGTCAAGAAAACTGCTATATCTAAATTATATCATATATATCATATCTATATAACGTTCTTATGATACATTGTCTTCATGGCTGCTGAGTTAATATGAATGAGTTTAGTCATTACTTCTCCGTGAGCCAACTTACAACTGTCCTTATCTCTTACCACAGCCTGTATACACAAGTTAAATCTACACTGTAAAGAAGCTCACTGTAATCGTGCAGTGTTATCATCCGGTAGTATGTTCCTAGTTTTGCAGCCTTGGCAAGTCCCAGCGGACAGAGTCAAGGCACTTGGTCTATCAAAGAGGGAGAATAAAACAACAGCAGATCTGAAGAGCCTGTGATGTTCTGGGAAAATAAAAGCACCAGAAGTATTTCAGCAGTTTTTCAGTGTGGTAATGCTGAAAGCAGAGGGGACTGGAAAACAAAATGGTGTTTGAAATCCCAAAAGTCTTGTGTTCCACCGAATAATATTTGAAATGCTCTTGTTTTTCAAACGTATATCTATTTTTGTGCGTCCTCGGGCGTGCTGTAATACTGTAAATAGTTGTTTTGGGTGCTGTGCTGTACAGCCTAGGCCCGGGTGTTGTGTTTACATGTGCTGAATTTACAGACGTGACCTTTGTTTGGAAAAGGCATTCATAAAGTTTGGATACCTCCCAAAACCTGATGAAGCTTTTTTTTGGGGGGGGCTGGCGTTTTTGAAGCACGATACAACGAAACTCAACCATTTGTTTATTAGGAGTTTTAATTAGCTGTATCTACGGGTCAGTGCTTTGTGTTCGCTGTGGCCATCCCACTATTTGCATGTATACACTTGGTTAACAGGCTCAACATTTCAGAGAAAATTATGGTCATTGAAGAAAACAAACCAATAATTAAAATACTGGTGTTTATGTTGGCAGAAAAATCTTTCTTCAGCTTCTTAAATGCGGGAGGAACTGAAGGGGAGTGTGATTGTAAATAGGCTTCATGAGGACTGAATGGGACCTATGGTCCCCATATGCTTGTTTAAAGCCATGCACTGCCTGCCGTTGTGTAACTGTGGGCTGTCTCACACTGGGCACATTGACAGAGAGAAAGAGGTACTCTTTAGCATGTCGCTAACACAGAGGTACCACACGGCCGCTGGCTATGTGGGAAAACATTAGCGCCTGACTGCGTTCATTGTTGTTGTGTGAACACACACTCGCTGACTCAAAAGAAACCAAGTATTGTGTGGTAGTGGCAGTGCTTTAACCAACCAAATGATGAATGGTGTCATTATAGTCTGAGGATAATGGCTAGGTCTTCTGGTACTCTGCTCTGTAATGCATAGTTCTGTTCAGACTTAATGTCAAGCCCGTTCCCTTTTCACTGTTTGTTGAAGACTTTAGCTTGCTCAGCACCTGCACTACCATATCCTCCCCGCTCTGGGGGTATTATAAGTGCATGTGCATATGTGTGTGTGTGCATGTGTGTGTGCGTGCATGTGTGTGTGTGTGTGTGTGTGTGTGTGTACTGTGTATGTTGTGAGCGGTAGTAGTAGCAAAGATAAGTGACTCCATATGTGCTAGTACTCCAGTAGCCTCTGTGTGGTTCTGTGTAACTTGAGTCTGAAGCAGAACAGGCTTCAAGTAGTGGGATGAATACTGCCTGGCCCTTTGAGGAGTTTAGCATGGGCTTAGCACTGCGCCTTCAGCGATGTGCCTAAGACATGAAAAAAACAATTGTGTAATTTGGGGAAAAAAGCAACAGAGACTATTGGACCCCCAAGTCAGTGTTTGTGTTTATATTGACACTAAACAGAATTCATTTAAATGTTCAGCGTGGCCTGCAGGTAGACTGAGACTACTGCCTGACTGACATTGGGAATCGAGACCAGTACCCTTTTGGCTTGGAGTCAAACACCCTAGCCCCTACTACGCCATCCGGCCCCCCTGCTAGAACCTTTTTAATCATGCAGGCAGTCCACGTGCTGTACTGACCGTACAGACAGACAGACAGACAGACAGACA
>JAOPJK010000008.1:8112365-8123169 GCA_027123565.1 Phycis chesteri
TGTGTGAGAGAGAGAGAGAGAGAGAGAGAGAGAGAGAGAGAGAGAGAGAGAGAGAGAGAGAGAGAGAGAGAGAGCAGTCATTAGATGTTCACTGTGGTTTTGCATGTTAACTTTCTAATGCTACATTCACATAGATTAGATAGATGAGATGGATGGATAAAACTTTATTGATCCCCCATGGGGGAATTTTTTTTCCGCGAAATTCAGATTAAGGCAGACGGTAGACGGCAAACCCAATTTCATATTGGTCGATGAGAGCAGGACGGTGATGACACATTTGGTGAGGCCGGCAAAAATTCCGGCAACACTACCAGTAGACGGCATGCCGTCCCCCGCAGCAGAACCGACGAGCAGATGCGACGTCGCTCCCGCACACGAGGAGAGAGCGAGGGGCGAGATGCCCATCATTTAATCACAGAAAATGGACAAGGTATAATTGTCTCGATGATCTTTCATCCATTTTTTGTAAACAACGCATCACCATAGCGACATTTTGACGCACGCGCGCATCATTCTGCCGTCCCGCCCTTCCATCGGACTACTTGTTTATACCCGTGATGTCCAGAAGGTGTTGTACATCAGCCGTCTCCACCCTCCCCAACGACCGCCAAAACGGCTCTGCACCACATACATCTGAAACTGTGTGTGTGTGTGTGTGTGTGTGTGTGTGTACTTACTACTGCATGTAGTAATGCTGTGCGTACACATGCTGCCACCAGACCTGGACCTGCATGGGTGTGTACACGGGGTGGGGGCCGGAGGTGGGCCCCAGCCCCGCCTGGGTCCCCTCTGGCCTGCGGAGCACACCGGAAATAAAGAAAAAACTGTTATATAGAGTGAGATGCAGAGCGTGAGACACAGACCAGTGTGAGACGCAGCGAGTGAAACACAGAGAGGGAGACAGAGTGAGACACAGAGTGAGATGCGTAGAGACTGAGACCGGGTAGAGTGAGATGCATAGAGAGATGAAGCATTAGACATAAGGTAGAGGGAGACAGTGACATTTTAAAAACGCAAAAAATTCTAAACTTTTAATAAAATTAAAAACTTATTAAAAACAGTTATGCGGGGACCAAATATTGTCATATATCAAAAAGCATCACTTTTTTGCTAGAGCCTTTTGAGGCTCTGTTTCTTCAGTGTCAGACTCTTACCAGGGCATGACACCAGCAGTGGGTGTGACATGGGCGCTGTACTGGGGGAAGCCACCTCTATACCTCAGGCCATCGTTACCTCCTGGTACGGAGGAGGAAGGGGTGGCTGGTGGACTGTCCCGATTGGCTGCGCCGTCCAAGGAGGCGGCGCCGGCATCCTCAGCATTCTGAGGGACAGACTGCATCAATTGCAGTATACCCATAACACGTTCAACCCTATTGGAAGACACGTCGATCACCATAGTCCAAAGTCGTTCCACTCACACTAGTGCTGGCGCTGGTGCTGGCAGCCGGGGAGGTGGGACAGCGGAGCACGGGGGAGGCCGGGGGGCTGCGGGAGGCACACACCAGGTGCATCATGTGATACTCGTCCTGCTGCCATGGGGTCAACGAGGAAGACATCAGCCGGAGTGAGACACACAGAGGGTAGGGTGAGACCCAGGTTAGAGTCAGACGCATAGAGAGTGAGACACACAGAGGGTAGGGTGAGACCCAGGTTAGAGTCAGACGCATAGAGCGAGACACCAGAAAGCAAGGCACAGGTTAGAATCAGATGCATGAACAGTGATACACAGAGAGTGAGCGAGAACTAAACAGAAGATTGATATAGGGACGATGAGAATCAGCGTGTACCAGAATCCAGACACAGTGCCGAGCTTTTGTTACTGAAAAAAAAAGAGCAGCTGTTGTTGCTCCTGCCAGAGCTTTTCAATTTGTTCTGAGCTGCAAAAGCCCAACTTCCCTTTCAAAACAACACCCGATGGGTATGTGCACCAACCCTAAGAAACTCACCGCTCCTGAATGTCACATCAACAAGTCACTGTGAAACGTGAGTGTGGATGAGCAAGCATCAACATTTCGGTAAATGTCTGAAAAATGGGACATTCACACAAAGCAAATCTATCTATTCGGCAGGACGAAGCGCTGCTCCGTTTGTAGAACACCAACACAGTTATAGAGAAAAACATACGATGTCACGCCATAGAGCACAGACCTTCTCCTGCTCCCCAAGGCCCTGTCACTACAACACGGGTCTCAAGATCAATTAGGCTGTCAGTTATTTTAATGGACAATTGGGTATTTAACTTTGGTCGTAGTTACATTTATAAACCCCATCATTATTATATTCTCCTCCTTATTCTGGTGGTACCCAATCATCGGTTAGTGCTTAACATAAACTAGTCACATGATTGCCAATATCAACTATTTGTCTTTTATTTATTTAGATTTTTTTACTTTTATTATTCCCTTTGCCTGGATATATTAAGGCAATGCATTTAATAAAGACAACAGTCATGCCAATTTAACAAACATGGAACATGAATACTTTGAACAAAATACGGTTAGATCCTTACCTTTCTGAGCACATCTCTGAGCTGCAGATGATCCTGGAGCAGTTTGCCCGAGTACACAAGCCTCTGGTCCTTGGACGACTGCAGAGAGGGAACAGAGAGGACTGCAGACTACTGGTTCACATGGGAACAAGGCTCCCAGCCCTGAGCACTGCCAATGGGAGCAGCGGAGCACACTGTAATTCACATGGCAGCACGTCGGAGCACAGCAGCATGGCTTCGTTACGAATTATGCTTCTATGCTACAAATTAACTTGAGTGTACGGTTTCCATCCAGGGTTGAGGAAGCATTTTGTAAATGGTTTTGAGCCCATGGTCTCACTTTCAAATAAAAAACAAAAAAACTTGGATCACAATGATGAATTGTGATCAGGTTGTGATCAAACAATGCAATAAATGTGCTGATACTGTATGAACACCAGCAGTATGAATTCTTGGAATTACCCTGGCACTAAGCAAACAACCCTGGATTATCATATCAACAATGTCACCAAGAGAATGCCACAGTCCCCACTGCAGTAAAATGTTTCTCTTTAAATTACACTGTTTGGATACTACTACTATGAATATAAGTATATACGTATCCAAGGTCACTGCAGTCTTTGTTCAGTAAAGTCAGATATACTTTTGGATATATCGTTCCAAATATTGTAAACAAATAGATTATTTGTTTGGATACCACCATATACAATATTTACATGGCGTTTTATGATGTTGATGAATGTGGTGTTGTTTGTGGTTTTGATATTAGGTTTATACGACACTGCATTATTCATTGTCTGTGACATAGTTTTTGGGGAATTTGAATTAGCAAGAGCCAGGGTGAACTAAACATTGCCGGACCTGATAAAGGTGAGTTTTTACATGCATGTAATACCTCAACAGGATGAACCAGAAAGAGGATCTACCTTAGCACCTTTCACTTGTGGGAACAACACCACATAAACTATTCAGGCCTGGTTGTGCGTATTTTGGCTAATAAATAAAATAACAAATCTAAATGTCTTAAATCACCATTCACCATTGAGAAATATAATAAATGTATGGTTGTTGCAGGCAAAGGAAATGTTCATAGAAACATAACTGTATTTAATTATTTGCACCTGGAACATATAGGGTTGACACAACCTACCGGCTTGCTCGGGTACACGATGGAGATGTGGCTCTTCAGCTTTTCCACAGTCCAATTGAGGAAGCAGTTGATGGTCTGGTCATCGTACTTCTGGTTGGGCGCCTTGATGATCAAGGTGACAGCACTGTCAACTGTCCCAGAGTCCATTGCTCATATTACTACAGTGGGTGGGTGGGTGGTGGGGGAGGAGCTCGGTATTATCTGTGCTCGATGGACGATTCACCACTTTAGAGTGTCATCATTCTTACCTCAGGGCACCAATCTAACCTGTGTCAATGATGACTGGGTGGCCAGGCGGAATGGTCAGGAGCGGGGCAATACACTGGTCTCATTGCTTGTCAAACTTGTTGTGGGATCTGACCAAAAAGCTGGTGGAGAAGGGAGTATCATTTTGTTGGTTATTTTAATATACTGAAATAATTTACCAACATTTAGCAGTGTCTGTTAAATAGCGAAATGTTAAGGACTACATTCGATCAACGATGATAATATGACCTACCACCACTAACTGCTGAACAGAAAGTCTGCAATGCTAGTTCCAAAATACTGCGACGATGTATACATTATTGTGCCATAAT
Source organism: Phycis chesteri (assembly GCA_027123565.1). Classification (NCBI taxonomy): domain Eukaryota; kingdom Metazoa; phylum Chordata; class Actinopteri; order Gadiformes; family Phycidae; genus Phycis; species Phycis chesteri. The sequence goes on from JAOPJK010000008.1 coordinate 8,116,582, forward strand.
CGTATCATAGAAACTACATAATTGGTGTAAAACTGGACGAGGGACCAGGTCAGCTGCTACTACACTTGCGACTCCCGATCATTTTTGAAGAGAGCTGTCAGCTGTCACCCAGAGAAAGCTAAGCCCCTAGCTTTGCTTTGAGTGCATTCACACTGGTTGATTATTCGTTAAAATAAGAATACTACATATGTGTATGATAAACAAAGATAATATTATTACCATTTAAAAACGTAAACTGGATAACAACAGAGTGGATTTCGAGTAAACGATAGCTTGTTTGTTAGCATCGTTAGCGGGCATACTTCGTCAGGCTCACTAAACACGCAACACATGGAGTAACACAAGTAAAGGTTCAATTACATTTCTTGTCGAGCGGTTCCTTCGCATACGAGCCTTAAATACAATACAACCAACAAAAGTGGTTTCTGGGTCTTCTCGTCCACGATACGTAGCTTGGAAGGTTTGTTGTTGTAATGTCGGGCGTGATACCGGAAACTACGTCATCATTCCTCTGGAGACACAACAGCTGACCAACGATCTTGACTCCACCATGGATGTAAAATACGAATTCACGTCTGAAAACTAGTTTATGTGTATGAAACTGTGGTCTTGTTTTGTTTTTTCATTTTAAAAATCAGCTACATATTTGCACGTTTATGTTTGTTATGTGGGAATGTTTTTTTGAAAGCTGCTGTATGTATGTACAGTATGTATGTCAGATAAGTACTGTTGTCAAGGACTTTGCTACTCATTGTAAGTTACTTAATAAATTAATTATAGACAATTTTGACAGTGAAGTATATTCATTTGCCACAAATGTGTGTTTTAGTTGTGTACAAATGTTGCAGGTGTATTTGTGAAATTAATCAATAAATTCAAGCACTGAAACCACTGAGCTGACTTTATTTAATTTTCATATTTCAAGTTGCTTTAATTTTTCGAAGAACTTTTTTGGTTAACTGTTCGCTGTAACTGTTTATTTTCCAGTGTCCGGGCATCCATCCCTGCAGGAAACGATCAAAGTCTGCCCATGCAAATGCAAACAGCTCCTTCCACTCGGCCTCCAGGGCAGCAGAGTCCACCTCTTCGTTAACTGACAACTTTAGCTCTGTGAAATAATGGGTCAACAAGCCTGGCACCTTCTTCGCACACTCTGCCCCCTCCAGACAACTTCCCAATAAATAAATAACATCTTTTATTCCACAGCCTCCACCCACATACTGAAAGTCAACTGCGGCAACATCCTGCCCTCCTTGGGTAAAACAAAAATTGGCTAACTTGGCGTCCCCGTGCACAATGGTCTTGAAGTGACATTCATTTAGCTTCCTGTCGATCTCCCTAGCTGCTTTCTTGAGCGGGCCATCCTCCATGGCCTCCAGCTCATCTGGCCTGGTCTCCAGGTGCCAGTAGGTACCGACAGGCCACAGGCCTTCTGGATCCACACCCAGGAATAAAGCATGGAAGTGGGCCAGCCAGCTGAGACAAACCCTTATTTCTCTTTCTTTTACGCTGGTCCTTTAGTTAAAAAAAAAGAAAAAAAAGGTTGATCATGAAAAATATAATTTCTTTACCAAATAGCCATTAAATACTTCTGTTGGAGCCCAGAATAGCCATATCATTTGTATTTGTACAAGTTAAATTCAATTTCACAAATGTTTCAGGGACCCAGTATTACCTTCTCTGATCAAAGCCGGCCACATCAAGATCCTCTAGAACTAACAGCATCTCGTCTCCGTAGGAAAAGGTCGCCAAGCATGCTGGTATCCTGCAGCTGGACTTGGTGGAGTAGTTCTGGTACCAGTGGCTCTCGACCTGATACGATTTTGCTTTACGAATGTGGGAGCGGTCCGTACGCTCGGTATCACCAGGAAATTTGACGTGTTTCACAACAACAGCGGGCCGATCACTGCCGTCCAGGTGAACTCGAAATATCTTGCCATAGCCGCTCCATAATGACTGGATGTTCGCACCCACACGTAACGTTGACGCGCCGCATGCCTGCATGATGAGGTCCTGGTACTCTTGTTTCATATTCAGACCAGGTGAGCCGGATTTATACAGGAAACTGAACGGCGTACTAATTTCACAATTGCACCTCACAGCCTTTGGAAACTTCCAAGTCCCTGATACGCAAAACATAAACAATGTCCCCGTCCTACATAGCCCTATCCATCCCATGAACCAAACACCGTACAGTCTCGTACAAGAGCACATAGGTTTAAAGTGACAATTAATACTTGGTACATGAGTTATTGCACCGTCAACATTTTCAAATAAAACAATTACAATACTTCCGATCCGCGAATTGGCGTTCTGTCTCAGCACAAGTTCAACTAACTCCCCAGCCAAGCAGGAAGCTTTATTGGAATAATAAAGATTCTGTAAATTGTACTGCCACCTACGGAGTCGGAGGGTAATACGTTTTGGTCATGGATACTTTTTATCAAAAATATAGATGAACTTATGAAATGCTAGAATATGCACTGGACTCATAAATAGGCCACAGAATTACTATAAAAATGGAAGAGGAAATTGCGCAACCTTGCGAATCACTTACTGATGATAAACTCAATGTGAATGAGACTGATCTTGATGGGGGGTGTGAGAGAACTAGAAACTAGCACTGTGACAAAGTGCTTGTTAAATTAACACCCAAAGCTTCGATGCAAAAAATAGATAATTTACAATCAAACCCTATTCTTCTTCTTATGGAAATGTGCTCAGTTTTTGGAAACAATGACATTTGATTTGTGATGTCATTCATTTGTGATGAATTGTAAACTCGGACCAAATCCTAGGCAGTGCCTTGGTGGTGCAGTGGATAGAGCTGCTCTTGCTCGTACATTTCCGGAGACACAGGTTCAAGTTGTGCTGATGAAATCTTTCTGTAAAGTCATGTCTATTCTAATGACAACCGAGATCAGTGACATTAGCCGTTACGCTCTTAATTGTCTGACTTCTAAGTCAACTATAACCTCCGACACTGTCATAGGAAGCACCATGGTGGTGCAGTGGATAGAGCTTCTTATGTAAGGTTCTGGTCTGGAGACCAGGGTTCAAATCCCTGATTGAGCTATTTGCTGGCTCCTTGTAATTCTCAAGGCACTATAGAAAAGTTTTTGTTAAATGCCATCTCAATTTTGACATTGTTTGTTGTAAAAACTTGTAATTCCACATTGTTCTTGGCATGAGTTGAAGCCATGACTCAAGGTCAGATCACCAACAGCTCCATCCATTGTGCCAGTAAGCAGCTGACTGTGAAGAGAGTCAATGTTTATAATTGACTTCACAATTCAATGTCTCTTTGTAAAGAGTCAACGATCCAAAAGTGGACTGCAGCACATGTTTCAACAGTGCTGAATGCATAATGTGTACTTACCAATTGCACTTAAGCAGTTGCCTGAACAGGGACTTGAACCCTGGACCCTCAGATTAAAAGTCTGATGCTCTACCGGCTGAGCTACCCAGGCTTCATGACGATGGCATTGTGTCTTACAATCATAATTTATTTAAGTTTCCATTGAAGGGAGCCCTGATATCTGTGAGGACTCCCATGCCACAAGGTAGGTACTTCTAATTTGCATAGACTTTATATAGTCAGGGGAATTAGTTCAAACTCCTACTTTCATGAGCCAAAGGTTGGCCCATGAACACCATAGAACACTGCACAAATCCCTAAAATACAATACAAGGTAAAAAAGTGCCCACGTGGTGAGCTCTAAGCATCCATGTCCATTGTATTTAACCAGAGGATGGAGGCAGCTCTACAGAGCCTTCCTCCCGTTACCATGGTCACGATCAGCAGTGACCTGATGGATGACCTGCTGGTCAAGCTCATCCTGAAGCTCCACCCCCTGATCGGGCATGGCAGCACACAGCTGGACCAGCAGCAGCTCCTGGCCCTCACTCTCTAGGTAGGTCCTGGTCCTGGGTTCAACTGAATTGTAATGTATTATTCTTACGAATTACAACCCCAGGCCGACAAATCAATAATTGGATTGTATTTTAGACATTTAGAACTGCCTTTACGATATCTGTAATGCAAGAACAATTGTAGATATCAACAATTGACATTCCCACTTGTGAGAATTGAATCGTTGACATCAGTAATGAACGGTATGTAGTGGTAGTGATATGCACAGGCTTACATGAACTACTGCAACACACACACCATCTGACGAGCTTGTGTGGGTCTCTACCAGGGTCTGACTCCCAGCGATTGGAAGTGTTTTGAAGACATGGCGAAGGCCGACAAGGTGCGCTACCACCGGGAGACGAAGGACTACGTCCCACCCAAGGGCTTCGGCAAGAGGGGCAGCAAGAGGAAAGATCCAAATGCCCCCAAAAGACCCCCGTAAGAAACCCCCATATCTCCTCCTGTGCCTGTTCCCTTGTTCACCATGTAGGGAACGAGGTAACAACTATTGCACAACCTAGAATTTAGATCCCTTCTCTATGAAACTGTAGTACCCAGAAACCCCTTTCTCTCCAGAACTACAATGTAATTTGTTTGTGTGCATGTGTGTGTGTGTGCACAGGTCAGCGTTCTTTGTGTTCTGCAGCGAGTACTGGCCCCGTGTGAAGCAGCAGTACCCTGGTCTGTCTATAGGAGACTGTGCCAAGAAGCTTGGAGAGATGTGGAGCAAACTGACCCAGAAACTGGGTCAGAAACTTGGATAGAAATACGTCCGGGTGAATACACAATACATACCATAATATATATGTATAGTCTGTCAAACTGACATAGATATAGCATGTCCATCGTTAATTTCCAATAATGGTATAACCCGGCCTACAATATATTCCAACAGAATACCCCAGAATGGTTTATTCCTTACATAGTGTATGTCTATGCTGCGTGTTCAGGACATGAACGTGGCGTGCCGTGGGGGCAGGACTTTCACCCGCAGCCCAGGGTTCTCAGGGGCCCAGGGAGGAGAGGAGGAGGAGGATGATGATGGAGAGGACGAAGATGATGATGACGATGAGTAGGGCCACCACTGGAGTCTCACAGATAGAGAGTGAGAGGGTGTAAGAGTGTGTAAGCGTGTGCGCACATGTAAAAAGTGAGTCGCCCTTGTGATATATTAGTGCATATATTAGTGTGATATATTAGTGCATATTATTAGTGCAGCTATGTTAAAGTGATCAATAAGACCAGCGTTAGTAGTCACACATTCGGCCCCTTACCTAAACATGTTACCATGGAAACCCAGCCCTGCCCCACTGAGCTCTGATTGGTGGTTCTGTAGCCAATCAGAAGAGAGCCTCAGTGAGTTTTTATTCTGTTCCGTTGTCACTGTAGAAACTTTGAGAATAAAACACAAAAAAAACGTCAGTGAGTCTGTCTTCATTTCACAAGAGTTGATGTCATCAGCCTTGCAACATCATTACAGAGTGTGATGGCGTCACAGCCTTGTGACATCATAACACAGGGTGTGATGTAATCACAGCCATTACACATGGGGTCATATAACACAAAGAGGATGTGATATTAAACTTGGATATCTCATGTAAGGAGATATATAACACACATTTTACAAAGGGGAAGATATAGGATATGTAGGAAGAGTTATACATTATATAGGACATTTTAGATAGAGGGGATATAAGAGATAAATATATACTTGTCCTAGGTAAAAATATATTGAAACAGTCCCTGGAAATCCTTAACTTCACCAATCTATGGACTGATGTATGAGTCCACAAGATGTGTCACCTGAAGCAGTTAGCTCATTTGATGAATTGTATGTACTCACACGATTCTTGCATTTTCTGGGTTGTAGCTTTGTGGTTAAATGCACGTAGTGCACGTCCCTTTTGATGAAAGTGTTAGCTAAATATATGTAATTTAGAGAGACGGCACAGAGAAAACACTTTATTCAAACAATAAAAAATACAGCCATGGCACTAGTAATAATAATCAGGAATCACCAATCAGAGGGTCTGCATTAGATCTAGGCGACCAAAACAATCACGTGTTAAATAGGGAAGAGTTGTCATGGCAACAGCATGACAGAGAAAAATAACTGACCTGAGCAGGACCTAGGTGGCATCCTACCTAGTGTGATTCCTGGGTATAATGCTTCCTATGTAGGTAGGATGCTTCTTCCTAGATGGGTCAGGGTGCTTCCTATGGGATGCTTCCTAGGTTGGCTCATATGGGTTTTGATTTGTAGGCAAAATTAGAAATAGAGAAGTGAGCTCATGGGAAGAGTGATATCTCATCCAGACATGGCCAGCAGCTAATCAATTAGAAAGGGTGTAGGAGAGGATACGGTATAGGGGGCGAGGAGTGGCCATTGTCTTTAACCGTGATGTTATGTCGGTCTCCGATGCCCAGGATAAAGATAGCCACACGCAGACAGACAGGTAGACAGAGAGACAGGCACGTACCCCTCTCCTCTGTTCTTGTCTTTGATCCAGTGGTGCAGGGTGTTAGAGTTGAACTGCAGCGCCCCCTTCAGGCCAGCCTTACACTGGATCTGCATAACGTGTATTAGTGTAGCTGTTTCTCACTACCTCTATGAGCCCCATGCAGTCTCCTATAGACAGACAGCCATACGGCAACATACTACACACACACAT
>JAOPJK010000008.1:8186982-8198208 GCA_027123565.1 Phycis chesteri
ACTGTATCCTGGGTAACTCTACTATAGAGCTAACACTTCAGCTACTGTATCCTGGGTAACTCTACTATAGAGCTAACGCTTCAGCTACTGTATCCTGGGTAACTCTACTATAGAGCTAACGCTACAGCTACTGTATCCTGGGTAACTCTACTATAGAGCTAACGCTACAGCTACTGTATCCTGGGTAACTCTACTGTGGTTGAGATTAAATAAAATGGCCGAGATAGCTGTACATCTCCGATGAATGGGAGATATTACTACTAGCTTATATCAAAATGCTCTAAACACATCAAAAAAGGTTGCATGAAGCACAATATGTCACTGTACTCTCTGTGGTCATTGCAGGGTTTTGTACTGGCGCTCAGTTCCTTCAAGTCTTCATGAGGGAGACGAAGCCTGAGGAGACACGTCTGAGATGCCCAGGCGGAGAGATTTATGTTGTGAAATAAATCCACTATGCCCCCTGACTGTGACGTCATACATTTTAAACAGCCTGTACTTATCAGTGTCTCCCACTAGAGGGCAGGGCGAACGTAGTTCCTGTCATCCAGTCGGTGTTGTACTGTCTGTCAGGCCCGTCCACGAAGAGAGTTAACTCAACGATATGATGACAAACCACTCGCAATGCAGGCTCTACCTGTTGTAATTAATAATAATAATAAAATTAATAATTAATACAGGTGACCTCACTAGCCTAGGCAGACCCCTGGGGGTACACGAAAATGTGATCACTTGAAATTGAATAGAATAGAAATCTTAACATCTTAAAATCTAAATATTTAACAAACATCTAGGTTATTGTAAATTGTGCAGCCAGACACATGATTATCAACCCAGTCTCACGGCAGTTCGTGAAATAGTCACAAAATAGTTTAAATCTATTGATTCGTGTACATGGACACAAATTACCCTTTTTTTTTCTCGTGACACTCACGACTTTCATTATAACCCTAACCCTAACTCTAACCCAAACCCTAACTCTAACCCAAACCCTAACCCTTACCCTAACCCTAACCCCTAACAATGATATCGTAGGGTTAGGATATCATTAAAAGAGAACTGGTGGCGGGTCCTCAGGCAGCTTTAGCTGGCGTCTTCACCAAGAGGCTCATGGGTACTGTAGTATTTACTGTAAAAACGTGGTGCAGGCACGAAAGATACTTCCATTGAAATACATTAGTTTGAAAGTAGTGCCGAGTGTCACGAAAAAAGGGAAATTCGTGTCCATGTACACGAATCAATAGATTACATTTCGTGAGTATTTCACAAACTGCCGTAAGACTGTGTTGTGATCATACATTAACATTTAGTGGGTTTGTTTCACCTAAAAATAGACGTAGGCATATAGGCCTACATTACTGTTTAAGTTGTATGAGATTAATCAATGATTGTAATTTCATTATTTGTGTTTATTTCTAATATCGAGTCTCCAGATAAATTCTCTCTGAAAATGATTCAGGCATGAATGTAAGCTGGTCATGTAATGTTGTCCGTGATCCCATCAGCGTGGGACTGCCCTGAACACACTTTAACCTCCAGCAAACGTGCGGCTGTCTGCTCCTAGTGATAAAGACATGTGAGGGTGACTGGGTGTTGCATGTCTTATAAAGCCTCGTGGATACTCTAAATATAGACTGCCGTGAGTCACCACATTTAAAAGCGTGAATACTTTTGTTTTTTCGTGCGGTTTGTTTCGGTTGCCGAGGCGATAGATGATGCATGCGAGGAAGCCCCGGCTGAAGCAACATGGGGACGCCGCCCCCCCGGAGCCCGGGGCCGCGGGGACGCCGCCCCTCCGGAGCCCGGGGCCGCGGGGACGCTCTCAGCACGGCCACTCACCTTCACACGCAGGAACACGTGTCGAAGGAAACGCCGTTGAGTGGAACGAGTGTGAAAAGCACAGTGCGTCCAAACTGTCCGCACTTCAACTCTGACACTGAAAGGCTGCCTGTGGACAGGGCGGGAGGCCGGTACACCTCTGTTTCTATAAGGTGTGTGTGCTTCAACTGAAGAGTGTACTCGCTGCTTTTGTTCCTTCTTCTCAAGTCAGAAGGTTGAAGATGCCGTGACACCACTTTGTCGACAGCACCCTGTACATTTCACCAGACTTCTGGCTGAGGTGGCTTTCCACCCTAAGCTCCGTCAGCCATGGTCAACACGCTGCTCCCCGAACTTGGCAGTCAATTAATCAGTCGGTTAGTTTATTGGTGAAATAGTCAGTCAGTTATTGTGTTGGTTATGCAGTTAGTTTGTGAGTTAGTTGGTTGGTGAGTTACTCAGTTTGTTGGTTCATCAGTTGGTTTGGAGGGTCCGTGTTCTCAGTGATCCCCATGATTAACACCATCCCAGCTCCAGTGACCGAGGGTCAGTTCTTCATAAGTCTTATCTCCACATGACAGCCCCTGACCAGCAACACACTGTCATTCATCAGTGTGTCATCTATATTTATATCTATCAATCTATCTATATATATATATATATGTATCTATATATAGATACATATGTGATATACACACACGTTCCCCACACCACACTCCATCGCTGTAAACCCAAATGAACAAACTGTAAAAACGACAATAAAAAAAGTCTTAAAATGCATAGAATGCAGTTCATGGTCTTGGTGTTGCTGGCTTGTGTCTCAGTGAGCAGAGCGAGACGTTGGGATATTGAATGAGGTAGTTGAAGATAAAGATTAGATAGAGTTTTGCCTGTTTGGTGATTTGTGTCATCGTTATACGGCACAATTTGAATCTAAAATGTGATAAAGCTCCAGTTCATGTGGTTTTATCTCACAGTCTTATCTCATCCAGTTAAATGCTCATTTGATGATCAATGATCATTTGTTTTGATTACTAAAATTCTAGCGTATTTTTGTGTCAGCAGAGACAGAAATGCAATCATGACCTCTGCCGAAGTTAACTCCTTAACTAATGATACCTCTCAGCGATCTCCAGGGTTGCTCTTCAGAGGAAAGGTTCAACAAACATTCAAGGAGAGCATTGAATACAGATTGTTGGTTAGATTGGTAGATTGTTAAAAGGCCAAGCGCAGAAGGCGTGGCCTGAAGTCTGCTCGGCCGGGCACGTGAAAGGGGAAGCAGACAGGGCGCGGAACTCCGTGTATTGGAAACAGATGTTGAGGGGGAAGTGATTCTTGACTTCGTCACTCCAGTTACCAAATGAACATGTATTCCATCACATCACAAATGACTCTCTGTTCATTCAAACAAAAGGAAAGTGACGTAAAAAAATCAATGCGGTGCTGGATAATGTTTCTATGTATAAAGACAGTGGAAAATACCCTAAGATATCAGCGCGGTGTCGGTCTAGTGAGTAATGATGGCGCTGTGCATCACGCTGACCAGATTGTGAGGGAGTCTGCTCCCATACAGCAGCGTGGAGCAGACCGGACGTAGAGATCTGACTCAGTAAGGCAGCGTGTGGTTCAGGCATTCCTCAGCTCAGGCTTCCCCAGGTTCTGGGATTCCGTGTTGTAGGGCAATAGGAGTTGGGATCAAGTTTGACTGAAGAAAATGAGCTTTTTCATGTTTTGCTGTTCTGTTGCTACTCATGTTTCACCACAACAGTACATGACAAAACATAATCATGTAAATATATCAATATTAATGAATCCATCGAATAAGAGTTTCCTGTGCAGAGACAGATGAGATATGTATCGAAGTAAAATGTGATGTGTCTTTATCTGTTGGTTTTCAATGGACTGCTCACGCTGCCTCTGAAATAACTGACTGACTCTTAAAGAACTGAATTGTGATTATTAATAATCAGTCCTCCAAACGCTTAATTTCTGTTGTCCACCCCTATGATCAACACGCTTAAGTTCTGTTGGAGGTGGTTGGCCCATCATCATCATCACTTCAGCACAATTACTATTTGAACTAAAATAATGCTAAAGGTTTTCGTCAAGTGCCACTGATGCATAACATCAAAAGAAAACATACTTTTCTACCCATTTCTATTGCTGCATTTCTACTTTTATATATATATTATAAGTAGTAATTAATGCTAATATAATATAATAATTAGCGTTGTTTATTCCTCCATATGTCTTTTGCATGCAGAGTTGAACTCTGTGTAAAAACGTGTCCAGAAGAAGATAAGAAGATAAACCACAGCTCCCACCCACCATAACTGTTCTAATTTTGCTCCTGCAATCAAATGTACATATCTCTCTATCAAGATGACATCTTAAAAGTCTATATTATTCAGATTATTATCATTCTTTATTATCTGGTGGCTTACAAGCTGCAGCAATTGCATAACATGCTTCAAAAACATATCCTTGGCTTATTTTCCAAACAGAGGTGGTCTCACTCATTGTAGTAACTCATTAACTCAAGTTACACGCATTACACCTCAAGGTATTCAGCATCACACCTTAAGGTCCTTTCTTCATGTTGTCCATGCTATCAATCTAATGAGTCCCACTTGGTACATTTCAACAATAGGGCTGCAGTACCCCGTATTCTGTAATTATGACTCATGAAGCTGTCAAAACACTCCATCAGAGCCATGGGAATGCAGGGTCATCAAGCCCCTCGGTTTCAAAGGCTCTTACACGAGCAACGTCCTTCAGGTAACATTCTCCTCAGCTCCGTCGCCTCGTGTCACAAGATGTACTGCACATGATTGACCTTCTGGGGCTGAAGGAGGGATGCTTGTTCAGTGAAAGGCGCTCTGTGTCCACACACACGCCGCGGTGCGATCTCCACGCCCGCGCGTCACCACTCAGTGGCCGCGCTGCGGTTTGCAGCGGGTGCTTGTGAACCATGAACATGATCACTTGTAGCTCGGTCTTCACACACACGTTAGCGGTGCGATAAGCCGCGGGTTAACGGTGCTTCTTATCTGTGAGTCCCGTCGGGCCTCCCTGTGTGCGTCTGGGCGAGGCCGGCCTGTTTTATACGACCGCTGGCTTTATGTCCTCCGTTAAGCTGAGGTGAGATGGATCGCTCCAGGTTAAAAAAAAAAGTGAATTCAGTTTGTTTACTTTAGAAAGTGCTTTAATTTAATGTATGTACAAATCTACAAAATGCATTCACATTGTAAGAAAATTTCCAATATCCAACATGTACATAGAAAAGTAAAAAACAACATTTGAACAATGAATGCTTTTTTCCCCATGTTTTACAGTAACTATGTAGAGTAGTTGAGATGACTCCTCAGGTTTGGTGTGTCTCCTCTACATACAGGCTACATTTCAGTTTGCCTTTTGTGTATGTAAGAACAGTAAAAGTCATTTCCCCCTTCAAGTGCATATCTGTAGCTCTCCAAAGTGCCGTCTCTGTGCTAATAGTGGTCGTTGTACATGAGGGGACACTGTGTGTAAAATCCTGAAGAATCCCAATCCCAACTAAATATCCTGGAGTCAAACCACTACAGTCATAAACACATCCCAACACACGATGTCTGAAGAACCCTTCTCCCCGTCACATGAAACACGGCACAACAAATAAATAAATACACGTCATCCAGCTGTCCAACATCAACGTCATTATACAGATGACTTTCTGAAGAATTAATAACCACTTGATACATGATATTTGATTCGACCAAATGAACGAAAATAAAGGAAATATATTAGGCAGATTTGTTCATGTGAAAATACGTTAAAAACATTCTGTGCTTTGTCGTCAGTCTGACCTCCTACACCTCTATCTCATAAGCTCTGGTGTGCCTCCGGCAGGCCTTACGGAACCACAGCCAGTAGAGGAGCACCATGATCAGCCAGTAGCACGTGTACGCCGCACAGCCCCCAATCAGGAAGCCCGTTTCCGCCATCTTGGCGGGAGTCCGCCAGCTCTCCTGGCTCTCCTTGTAGATGGTGTAGAACAGCCCACCCAACAAGATGGCCGACCACACTGACAGCGGGAGGAGGGGCATGTAGTTGCCCACCATCTTGCGCCGGCCGGACGTCCCCCAGCTGCTCTTGTTCATGGTCAGGATGGCAAAGTACTTGGCGGGCAGCAGGCTGGTCATGTAGAGGGCAGAGTACAGAGACATGAAGACCATCACCATGTCCCTCCGCAGCACGCAGGCGTAGGACGCCTTCAGCAGCCCGATCAGCTGGATGCAGCACAGGACCCAGAGGATGTCCCACAGGCTGCCCATCCAGAACAGCTGGATGATGGTGGCGGTCACGAAGAACGGGAAGACCCCGGAGACGATGGACTCGTAGGTCATCCACAGGTGGTGCTTGTGCCACCACATGGCGTTGTAGAGCCACTCGCGGAAGTAGGACTTGGTCCAGCGGGTCTGCTGGTTCAGCCAGCGGAGGAACTGGGCCGGCGTCTCCGTGTAGCACTTTGAGCGGGCCGTGTACCTGAGACCGGGAGAACATCTTCTGATTCAGTCATTGTCGTCATTTTAGTATTTCGTCTTGCACTCCTGCTGTAAATATGAGTATGCAAGGACAATAAAATATATACAAAATTCGAAAATGTACAGCGACATGAAGTTAGTAAAAACGACTTAGTAGCATAGTTACACTCTCACTTAGTGGCGTAGTTACACACTAGAGTAGTTAGCGCGTAGCGTAGTTAGCGTGTAGCGTAGTTAGCGTGTAGCGTAGTAGCGTAGTAGCACACTCACTTCGTAGCATAGCCCATGCTCAGCATGCGATTGGTCAAGTGTCTGTCATCCCCAAATGTGCAGTGACTTCCGAGGAACTTCTGGTTATACCAGGACTCCAGGAACTGTTGGAGGAGGTCATTTCTGTACAGCCCTATGGAGAGAGATGTTTCAGCACATCAAACCTTACAGTCGAGGGGCAATCCGTCGGGTTCTAACACAAAGCAGCTGCTGGTCCGTCCTTACCCAGCGGCCCGCTGATGCAGGACACACAGTTGAAGAAGGACTGACAGGACCGCTCGATGTTGAAGGCCATCCAATAGCGAAGGCTGCTCATGAAGCTGATGTAGGAGTCCTTCAGGTTGAGGATCATCACGTCTCCCCCCACCGCGCCGTACTTGTGGTTGCTCTCCAGGACCTTGCACAGCTCCACCGTGGCCAAGGAGTCCAGCTTGGTGTCGGAGTCACACACCTGTTGTTCAGCACATCAACACATTAAGATCATTCTAGAACACACCAGTATGTGCCTGAATCTACAACCCATGATGATGTTGATATGCTAAAACCCACCTGGATGTAGTCCACCGAGTCCCCCAGGGCCCTGAAGGCCGTGTACATGACCTCCCGCTTGCCGCCCCAGCGCTGCATGATGCACACACACCTCCTGCTCCCTATCAGCTCCTCCACCTCCCCCCGCTGGGGGTCCCCGCCCCCGCCCGGGGGGGGCACCCAGCTGTGGTAGTTGTTCTGCCACACGTAGCAGCCGGGGTCCCGGTCGGAGAACACCTCCCGGAACATCTCCATCATGTAGCGGTCGTCGTCCGAGTTCCCGTCCACCACCATGACGAGGCGCAGCAGCTCGGGGGGGTAGCGCAGCGCCCGCACCGAGAGCAGACACTCCCGGAGGTAGGCCGGGTCCTCCTGGTAGGCCGAGATGGTGAAGCCCACCGTCTTGGTGTAGCTGCAGGGCTGCGTGCGAGCCTTCATCCTGCGGTGCTCGATGAAGGCGAAGAGGCTCTGCACCAGCACGTGCAGTGCCAGCAGGAGCCCGTAGAAGCCGAAGGAGACGATGCCGTAGGGTGAGGTGACCAGCTGGAAGCCCTTCACGTAGGCCCAGATCATCAACCCCAGCACGGCTAAGGCGAAGAGGAAGGTGAGGCAGGCCCGCGCCAGGGAGCCCAGGCCCCGCAGCAGTGGCTTCAGTTCCATGGTCTTCTTCCCCTTGAGAACCCTGAGGAGCACGTCGAGGAGATGCTGTGCGGAGAGCCTTGTTCCTGCAGTCCTCCTGTCTCTCAGAGGCTTTGGCTGTCACTAAATAAACGTTTTGGAACAGAGTCTTGGTATCCAGAATTGTCCAATTAATGTTAATACATTCATTAATAACCATCTTTTTGCTTTATAAGATTACAGAAGAGTATCAATTTATCTAGAAACAGAACAAAACTTAAGCACGTTGTTAAAACAGTAAGAAATACAAGTTAGTTAGTAACTAACTTTTGAGTGAAAAAAATAAAGAAATACATCTATCAATATTCGGTTATTAGAGAGGAATGTCCTGCCCTACCTGGCGTCAGTCAGTGCCGGCATCCACTCCGTGCTTGTGTCTGCTTGGGTGTGGGAGATGCTTTTGCTTTATAGTAGCGGGCTCTCATGTGGGGTCCATGTGCGAGCGGTTTTTTTTACCATTTCGGTAAGACACGCGCCCTTTGACTCAGCCGTGCGTCAGGGCAGAAGGCGCGTCTCTGGTTGTAGACCCAGTCCGAGTCCCCTCGGGAACTGTTTTTTGTTGTTGTTGTACTGCTTGCCAAAATAAAAGGCTGTGAACAAATAAATAGATTTTATTTGCTGGAGCATAAACGGATTAGGCTCCCTAGCTCTGCCTACTTTAATAATGATAATAATAAGCATGATGATGATGATGATGATGATGATGATGATAACCGTAACAGTTTGAACAGTTACAACAATATTAATCATAAGAAATGCACTACGTATGCAGACAAAAAGGGAGACTAACAGAATAGGTATATACTGGACACCTCAGATAATCGACCCTCAATTAAAGCACGAACGAGTTTGCATTGCGCTGCGCGTTTACGTGCATAACTTCGGTAACTCTGCCCTCAGCCCCGCTTCGCTTCGTCTCATCTCCGGTTGCAACATGTGTTCTTCTGCTGTTAACAGCATTTACATCTCTGATGTGGAAGACTTTCATAATATGAAAGTCTTTCACATCAGAGATGTAAATGTATAGACATTTCTTAAATTGAACGTAAATACTCGTCATATTTCACGTTTGTCGACATCTGTAGACTGGTCAAGTCTTGATTGCAAGTCTTGATTGCAAGGCCAATTAATTAAAATTATTGTTACATCTTGGGCCTTCCTACATTTATTGTAAGGTTTGCTTAGCAAATCATCCATCCTTTTTCAGGATCCCTAATGAAACAACAAATTAATCCTTTAGACGGCCATTCGTTGCCACTTTACATTTTACATTTTAGGCCATTTAGCAGATGCTTTTGTCCAAAGCGACTTACAATTTGCAGGGAGGGGGGCTATGTACAGCAGCGTCAGCTGTGAATGTATTACTATGTGTTCATAATTCGAGTGTTCATAACTGTTCATAAGTTCATAAGTATCCGTAAACCTCAACATTATGACAAATATAGGCATAGGATTAGTATAAAATCTCGGAAGATGATTAATCGTGAATGCTTTTGAACTCATATCAATAGCCCACTAATCACGAAAAATATGTCAGATGATTTGATTCGTCATTGACTTGTCTTCGTCTGATTCATTCTCATCTCGTCCTGCAGCCATCCTGAAACAGCATCCATTGGGACTCAAGTCTCCTGTAGAAGGTCGCCCCCTGCTGGTGGCTCCGGCTATGCTGCAGAAAGCCAGGACCTGGATGATGCCCCCTGCTGATATTTGAAGCGAAATCCACATGGCCTGCCTGGACAAGTCTCGTCTGCAATACGGTGCAAAGAGATGGACGCTTTAGAAAAATAAGACAAGCAATAAACGCCCGTTTCAAAGAACCGACCTGTGTCGTGTGTTGTGAAGCGAGCTACAACGACTGTGTAGGCCTATGTGCGCTTAAAATGAAGATACTGCCGCACTCACTGTATTTATTGACCCACCTGCCACCAAATGCCATAAACAACAGTTTAACGGAGTTAATATTACAGTTTTAATATGACCACGATGACGAAAACCAGTTGGCTATTCGTGGTTCCGCGGCGCACCCTTCAGCCGATCAGCTCGCCTCGCGTCGGGGACTCAAATAGAAGTCCTCCGCTGACCACTTGGCCTGTGCGTCGTTCTCTCATGGCTAAAGTGATGTCATGGCCTGCGGTATATAATAGATATATAAGTGGGGTGCTCAGGGTCAGGGATAACGAGCACGTACATGTGTCCGGGTCAGGCTTCTGCACAGCCCAATACGTACTACGGTACTCGGTAACCCCGAGTGTGTGTTGCCAGGTGCTGGTGTTCTTGCGGTAAGCGGCAGATCCTCCTCACCACGAGCATTACGGTAAATACAGATTTTTTGTTTCTATTTTCCTGAACGTAGGATGAGAATCCAATCAAACATAATCTAGGATGACAGCGATCAGTAAACCAGAGGGGGGAGCCATTCTCCCTCCTTATCAACATAGATCAGTGTGTTCCCCAATAGTGAGATAACACATGTGGCCCATTGATACGTGGTCATGAAGTTTACTTTGCCTGGTTGTGGTCAAAATAGAAAGAAATATGTGCAAGAAATATGAATTCCACATTATGCTGTGAAATACAGTATTCAGTGAAAAGGTGACGGATGTCGAAATCGTCAACACTTTCTCTAAAGGTTCTTTGAAATTCAGGAACGAAGAAGACAATGACACAGTGATGGCACCAAGCGGTCTGAATGCATGTTTACTTCCTGGATATTTCCCATTCCCAGGTGGCCCCCCGGGGCCTCAGCCCCACGCCATGCTCTCCTGGATCCACGAGACGTAGTTGCAGACCTTGGTGTAAACGCCCGGCTTCTTCCTGAGGGCACAGCCGTGGCCCCATGACACCACCCCCTGCAGCTCCCCGCCACACACCATGGGACCCCCAGAGTCACCCTGAGGGAGACACCAGAGCGTGAGGGGGAGGGATGAGAGACCGAGGGAGGGAGACAGTAGTGTTGGGGGAGTGTGAAGGGGGAGGGACAGGAACGTGAGTGTGCGGGGGGACGATGGGGGAGTGAGGGGGAGAGATGGGAGTGTGAGGGGGGAGACTGTGACGCCGGTCGGTGTGACAGAGCTCGGCGTTACCTGACAGGAGTCTTTGCCTCCTTCCAGAAAACCAGCACAGATCATGTTCTCGGTGATCTGGAAGGGATAGGCGTTGAAGCAGGCGTCGTCGCTCAGGAGCGGCGCCTCCAGGCACTGTAGTTTGTGGGGAAACCTCGCTGGAACAGAAATCATGCACACTTTTATACTGCCAACGCAGTGATGATGTCTGTTACTATAGACTGAACAGAGCCTGTTATCACACTGACTCACAGCACTTTTCACGGTGATTAAAGAGAAGGCAGCTTAGGAAGCTCGCTCAAGGGCCCCTAGGTAGACGATAGCATACATTGGGGTTTGAACCC
>JAOPJK010000008.1:8222439-8243912 GCA_027123565.1 Phycis chesteri
TCCCCCTGCGCCCGCATCAGAACACTTTGAACCGGGCCTCAGGAGAACGCCAGCGCTCGGCGCCACCGGCCCACCGGCCCACCGGGCCACCGGGCCACTGGGCCGGGCCGAGGTGTTACGGGGCTGCGGTACGGGGGTCCCAGTTGTGCCTCTCTCTGTTAAACACTCACACACACACACACACAAACACACACACGTACACGCACGCACACACACGCACACACACACACACGCACACACTTGCACATCCCCCCAACTAAGCCTATAGACACGTGTCACATAAAACAGTGCAATTAAAGGCATTTGGGTTAATGTCATCGCCAGGTCTCCATAGGTTCTTCTGTAACTGTAGACCAGGGGGATTCGAGTAGACGGAGTAGTTCGCATCTGTGCCATCTGCCGTGCAGTGGACTCCAGTCAGATTACCTCTAGAACCGCCCAGTCGGCCGGATTACAGCCTTGCTGTCGTTGGTCTCTGGTGATGACACTCAACGCAAACCCCAAAGAGCCTACTGCATCCACTTCAGCTTCAATGTCGACTTTCCCTGAAGCGACATGACGACGTGTAGGCCAAAACGACGTTTTGAACTGGTGACCAGGGCAATGGCAGCCCCGCTTTATTTATTTATTTATTTTTTTACGGTCAACCGACTGTCCAGAGCTGGAAACGCTCGGTAGAAGTAGAGCAGAAGAGTTTCAGCTGGACCAAGCTGCTGCCGCGATGTCGCTCCTGTGTGTACGAGGTGAGTAGAATTTACACAAGTGGTTGTCATTCGATCGTACAGGTTACCTGGACCAAAATATGATATGATCGGTGAAGTGTCACTTTATTCTGAGATATTAGATTTATTTTATTTTATTGTCATTGTTATTTTTGAAGTCATGATCGACTGAAGGCTATGCATGTTTCTTATATAGGGTCTGTATTAGGCTGCTGATCCAGATCTTTGTCATCTAGTCGACTGTAGTTATTGAGGATCTTCAGTTACGTGGATTTTGGTTTTGTTTGTTTCATGGTTCATGATAACATATCATAATCAATATCAATTAGGTACCTTTATCTGCAACAATAATAGGCCTATCACTCTTGTCCTCAGATCAGATTGTTACTCAGATGCAGACCAAACTTGAACCCAGCAATTACTATAGTGCACTTGATGAAAATCATATTCCTGTATTATACTTGTGCTTCTAACACTCATCAGACGTGAGTCATGTTACTCAGTTACTGGGGTATAAGATAAGCGGTGTAAAACAGCACCAACATGTTTATGTTAAACAGTACTTTGCTGTACAGAGTGATCTTCTTTAGTGACCAGACCATCTCAAAACCAGACTAGTGAGCAGTCGACATTTACGTTTAGGGCATTTAGCAGACGCTTTTGTCCAAAGCGACTTACAATCAGTACATTTGTGGGGTTTGACATTTGGACTGTTGGAGGTGGGGATGGAACCGCCAACCCACCCAACCCGACCTTCTCAGGACCAGACTAGTGCAGCAGTAGGACTTAACTAGAACAGACAAGCAAGCAGAAGACCTTCTCTAGACCAGGCTAGTGCAGCAGTAGAAGTTCTCTAGACCAAACTAGTAGGCAGTAGACCTTCTCTAGACCAGACTAGTGAGCAGAAGAAGACCTTCTCTAGAACAGACTAGTGAGCAGTAGACCTTCTCTGGTGCAGCAGACTAGTGCAGCAGTAGATCTTCTCTCGACCAAACTAGTGAGCAGTAGATCTCCTCGAGACCGGACTCGTGATCAGAAGAAGACCTTTTACAGACTAGACTAGTGAGCAGAAGACCTTCTCTAGACCAGGCTAGTGCAGCAGTAGAACTTCTCTAGACCAGACTAGTGAGCAGTAGAACTTCTCTAGACCAGACTAGTGAGCAGTAGACCTTCTCTAGACCAGACTAGTGAGCAGAAGACCTTCTCTAGACCAGACTAGTGAGCAGTACACCTTCTCTGGTGCAGCAGACTAGTGCAGCTGTAGATCTTCTGTAGACCAGACTGGTGCAACAGTACATCTTCTCTAGACCAGACTAGTGAGCAGTAGACCTTCTCTAGACCAGACTAGTGCAGCAGTAGGCTTTCTCTAGTCCAAACAAATGTGCATTACGTGTGCAGAGCACATTTTTCTGCCTTGAGTCTATTTATTACACCTCTGGCTTGGTTTTCAGCTGTCAAAATGTATTGTAACCTAGATGAAATGTAAATGTGAGTCCACAAGGGTTCAAATATGCTTCTGTAGCTCAAATAAGGGTGCAAAAAAAGATTTGCTTGTGCTGTACAACATGTTACGCTGAAAACAATAAAAGCATGCAGTCAGAATTGAAGAAACTACTAAAAAAGTGCTGCATAACATCAAAAAACAACAGGACAGACTACAGAGTAGCTAGGAATCAGAAAAAACAAGGTTAGTATTTTTGTTGATAAATGGTAGGCTTACTGCACAAAGTTACATTAGATTTATCTAATTTCAAAGTGCTTTCAAAATCCCCCAACATATATGCACATATGTTGGGGAACACACAAATTTGACTTGTGCAAATGTGCACAAGTCAGCTTGTGGATGTTCCCTGAAGAGATGGGTCTTCAGATGGTTTTTGAAGTTGGGGAGGGATTCTACAGCCCCAAGGGAGCTAGGTACCTGTAGCTCATTCCTCCATTGAGGTACTACACATGAGAAGAGTTTGGACGATGAAGAAGGCACATAGTGATGGATGAGAGATGTGATGTGATTCCAAAGGGGTGGCTCTATTCTAATTACAAACAAGAAACAAAGTTCTAGTAGCCTCCTCAATATATGGAGCTACTGCCTAGCCAGACATTGTACCTCTGATACGGTAGTGTTGTGCTGTGTGGATGTTACCAAACACAAGGCTGGTTTCTCTTGGCTAATTCTAGCAAGGAGAAGGAAGAAAAGTATCTGGTTGGTTACAGGTTACAGCCGGGGGCAGGGTTTAGAATTTTGGACATAGGACCTCATTTCCAAGTTAGCCTGTGTGTTATTTATCATTGGAGACGTTTTCAACAAATTTCATTCAGTTCTTCTAGTTGCAGAGTTCGCTGGTGCTAGGCTAGTGCAAGTCAATGGTTTTGGCTAGCCTGCTAATAACATTTAGCCTGAGGCAAATATATTATAACGCCAGACTATCGATGTAAATGTCTGTGTTGATAGAATAATGTTAGAAATAAAACTAACCTTGCATCGCATGAATCATCGCATTTTGAGGGACTAGTTTCTGCCAGTAACCTAGGTAATATCAGTCCGCCGCTGCTGTAGCCTACTACTAGGAAGTATAACGCTGCTGCTGAGACAAGTCTCAAAATGCAATGCCATGCAAGGTTGTTTTTATTTTTAACATTCTATCAACACAGACATTTACATCGATAGTCTGGCGTTATAATTTATTTGCCTCAGGTGTACTGTGGAGTGGGTTTTTATTAGCAGGCTAGCCGAAGCCGTTGACTTGCGCTAGCCTAGCACCAGCGAACTCTGCAACTAGAAGGAAATTTGTTAAACATCTCCAATGATGTATAACACACAGGCTAACTCGGAAATTAGGTCCTATGTCCAAAATTCCGAAGTCACCAGAACAAGTTTCCAACATTCCAATTGGATTCCAATAGGTTAACCATTGGTAGTATACAACATCAAGTTACAAAGAGCAATTATAAAGTGCCAATACGTACAACATACAACAACATGAGGGTAGGTTTTAGTTTTTTTGGCGGGGGCGGGTAGGTAGGTTGGATGCAGGGTTCAGGTGAACTCTGAACAAGTGAGTCTTGAGTCTATTCCGGAAGATGGGGAGTGACTGCAGAGTCACTCCCCATCTTCCGGATGGGGAGTGCAATCCTGCCTGGCAAGGATCTCGTTCCACCACTGCGGTGCCAGAACGGAGAAGAGTTGTGATTTCGCTGTCCGACCTTTTCCTCCTTTTAGTAATGAAGGTACCAGTCGACCAGCTGAGGTAGTTGAGTGGAGTGCTCGAGCAGGGGCGTGGGGTTTCACTAACACATGGAGGTAGGTAGGGGCAGTTCCATTAACAGCTTTGTAGGCCAGTAGCATCGTCTACAGGGAGCCAGTGGAGGTCATGGAAGAGGGGGGGTCACGTGGGAGAATTTGTGTCAGTTGAACATGAGGCATGCTGCAGCGTTCTGGATCCACTGCAAAGGTTTTACCGTGGTTGCAGGGACTCCAGCTAAGAGCGAGTTGCAGTAGTCGAGGCGGGAGGTGAGAAGTGCTTGGGTCAGGAGCTGTGTCGCTTCCCTTGTGAGGAATGGCCGGGTATACCTTTTTAATTTAAACGAGTGCACGAGTAGGGCTACCCACTGAGATCTTCACTGAATCTTTGGAAGGTGGACGCTACTATAAAAGGCATTCTGGAGAAAACATTTTCCATCGGCTTATTAGTCTATGATCCAGACTTGTCTTAGTAGGCTTGTTGAATATTAGACACACAGCATTGTAGGTTAGATGTCACACATGCTTATGACTTCCACTCAGCTTTACATTTATTTAATATTATTATATTCACTGTACACAAATACCATGTTGATAGATTACCTCAATCTTTGCATCTGGGACTGAAGGATTACAATATCAACATGGATGGGTCCCTGCTGTGGAGTCCTAACAAGTAAAGCCTCTGTTCAGTTGCTGCTCAGCTGTATGAAATTATATTTAAATCCAACTCTTTATCTCCTCAAGGCAGAGGGCTGTTGACGAAGGTGAGGGACACCACATGCGAGTGTGAACAACCGTGAAGATTATGAAATGCTCACATCTGCCAGAGCGGTAGGTCAGAACGACAGCATGACCATGTCCAAGGTTGTCTGAAGGCTGTTCCTAGTGCTGTCATTACATTCTTCTTCCTGTCTGCTGAAGCTGCTAAACCTAATACTGCATTCAGCAAACTCTTAACATAGTGGTTTAGTAATGGTAATTCTACATGAAATACTGTCGATCCCCAAGGGGGAACATGGTTACGTGGAATTTGCTCTGGCTTTCACCATTGCTCATTTCTTTTTCCAGCTCTTTGCACATGATTGGTCTACAACAAGCTACCCAAACACAATTCATCAGAAGAGTTCATGCTTGTGTAACAGTTCTTCTTGTTACACAAACAACATTGTGTAATACCAGTTTATCCAAATTCTAACAAAATAAAAAATTCTGCCAAACTTGCATTTCCCACCTTCAAGTAGTGCGGGGCGGCAGTAGCTCAGTGGGTAGAGCGGGTGGACCGAGCGGGTCGTCCACTAACTGTAGAGTCGGCGGTTTGATCCCCCTTCCTCCAACTGTCCACATGTCAAACCCCACAAATGTACTGATTGTAAGTCGCTTTGGGCAAAAGCGTCTGCTAAATGCCCCTTTACCCTTTTTATACAATTATAATTTGGGGGGATTTTATGGAGCGATGACTCACACTCCAATGCCCACTAGTTTTATTTGAAGTACATATTACTAATCAAGGTTTCTCTTTAAAGGTTGGTACTCGTATGCTTTACCGATCAAGATGAATCCAGTCAGTGTATGACTTAAAAGAAACATGAGGTAAAGGTTAGAATTATTTTTATTGTTAAAAACCATATGTTACTTCCAGTTATTTCATGTTGTGCTTAATTGTGCTTAATTATTATTGCATATCTATAATTATGTTTTCTCATTTTTGTAGGATCAACAGAGAGTAAACCCCATATTTGAAGTCTTCAAAACAATGGCTCATGGTTGGGATTTATTCATTCCCAACCTTCAACCTCCACCCTCAAATCCAAGGCCTTTAGAAGTGTCATCTGGACCAGAAGGGAATTCATCTCAACCTGCAGAGACCTTCAATGCACATCATGACTTGTCCAACATGGAGATTTCTCAAGAGGCTGTTTCAACCAACTCTGACTTTGGCTCAAACCTTTACCGAACCTCTGCCCCTACTTCAGACTGTCAATTTGTGCACTACAGTGACATACCATGGCAAGCTGATGAAGATCAGTCAGTCAAAGATGGGTCATCAAAATGTGAAAATGGGGATTTCTTAAATTTGACAGCAGATGGATTAACCCCACCATGCCATTTTCCCTCCTCTTTTGCAGCAGATTTGCCAAATATTACGGAAGACTGTGACACTCTGGCGCCATCCTTACTTGAGGACTACTCTGATGTCAGTAGTTGCTCAGATACAAATGTAAATGAGACGGAAATCAGACCTTCTTGTAAGTACATGAAAAGCTTTGATTCGAAAACATCAAGTCATGACAATTTAAATATGACAAAACACAGTCCCTCAGAATGGCCATTCACTCCGAACGGCAATATGTCAATTTCCGCTGATTTTCCAACCTCTGAAATGTCAGAAACACCTTTAATCTTGCCAGTACCATCAGATGTACATGACCATGATAAAGCAAGAGAAACACCAGATTGTGCTGAACAAAAGATGGAAGAAAATACTTCAAAAAGTTGTGTGCATTCAACATCAACTTCTTCAAAAACTTTGGAAACGGAGAATGATCAAGAAGATAATGCAGGTACAGAGCAGAAACTGAAATTTGATACGGAGGAAAAGATAGTTCCTATACAAGCAAAAGAGCTGAACATCACTGTTGGAAGTCACAAAGACATGGCAGAGGATTTAACAGACAGATATTCAGATGAGCTTACGTGTCCTAAAGTGGACAAACGCCAAGAGAAGACTTCACTTGTTTATAATCACTTAACTTCATTTCATAGTTTTGGGAAGGATTTGGATGTTAAAATCCAGGAAACTGCTACATCAGATATTGTTCAAGATAACATGGAAGTATGTGATGGTAAGGAAACCATTGACCCAAATAACATTTCTTCACCTGGCCGGGATGAACATAGAATGGATGCCACAAGTGACATGTTGTCATCGGCTACTGAATGTGCAGGTTTATTAGATGGCAAAGTTTCACATTCTCAAGATGCTGTTCACAGACTGGACAACATCGGGACATTGGAGGCAGTCAAGATTACCAATGTTCCGAAAAGAACAATTGAAGGTATATCACAGTTTCCTGCACGGCCATCTGCTGAAAGTTGCAATCGGGACATAATTTGCAGGAATCATGGTGAGGACAGTAAGTGTGACTCCATGGATGCTTGTTTCCACAAACCGCTCTCTGACTCTATGAGGGTTTCAGAGCAACTTCCAGAAAGTGAATCAACGGAGCCATTGCCCCAGCCAAAGTTATGCTCTATTGTGGATGAGGAAAAAACACTGCAGACCATCGTTACGGCCACAGAACGGGATGAAGAGGACGCCTCTGAAACTATGGAAGAATACTTCCAGGAGACAAGCGCATCCTTTGAACACCCTGATCTTGGCATGTATTATGGGGAAACCCTATCAAGAGCAAATTCCCCCTGTGTAGACAATGAAACACCTCAATCCGATCAAGAAAGTCCTCTGGCCAGTTTGGAAAATTCCAACTTAACCCATTTAGAAGTACAGGTACCTGAACTCAAACACTCTTTACAATTGCAGAAAAAGCTGCAGCCCATTATTATTCTGAAAACCCTGGAACCAGTTAATGGCACAAAGGAATATCGATGCACAGAATGCCAATACTCTTCACAAAATGTTGATACAATAATTAAACACCACCACAGCCATTCACAGCATGAATTCCGATTTTGCCCAACCTGCAATATCTATTTGCTAAATGATGATCCACAAAGCAAACATGTTTGTGACGTTACCGGCTATGTCCGTCCAGAGAAGGTACTTTCAACGGCCCAGAATAAAAAACGTTACAAGTGCAACTCGTGCAGTCATGTATCATATAGGTTTTACCAGCATGTGCAGCACATGAGGACTCACACAGGAAGAACGCCATTTCAGTGTAACGGATGTGATCAGTACTTCTCACAGAGTAGCTGCTTGTACAGACACAAGCGCATCACTGGGCGCTGTCGAGGCTCAGTACATCGGTCAGCTGCACATTTGAACATCAACAAAACAAAAACAACCAAACCAAAACGAGCCACAGAGAAAGTTGGGGAGAATCTACCCGACTGCTATGTGAAGCTTGTGGACATCTTAAAGACAAATGTCTGTCCATTTTGTTGGAAAACCTTTATGTGTTTCACGATGAAGAACAAGCACCTATGTAGAGTACACAAGGTGAAGGGCATCCTGAAGGGCACCGAAACGACTGGGACTGATGAATACGGCAAATATAAATGCCCACTCTGTTGTCGCGTTTTCAAGTACTCTTACAACAGAGTTCGACACTTGCGGGGCTGCATCAAAGAACAAACCCTTACGGGCGACTGGAGAATCGGTAGCAAACACCAGTGCCCCCTGTGCCACGCCAGCTTCACGTTTGCAAATAATAGAACCCGACATATACAAAACAGTTGCCTGCGAAACTATCTCCGACAACTGGTGAAAACAGATATCGACACAGGTTTTGAAAATAAGGAAGTACCTTCAACCACAGCAGACCCCGAGGACAGACGAGGCCTCAAATGTAGTCTTTGTCCAGCAAGGTTTCTCCATGCATCTGGGAAATACAAACATATGAAGAAACATGAGATGTACAAACTGACGGGAAAGATTGTCAGATACAGAGCTTTCCCCATCTCGAGAGACCAGCAAGAAAATCCCAGCAGTAAAACTGTAAAGTGTACAGATATCTCAACTTCAAACAATGCTAATCACAGCTATGACTTTTCATGCTGTTTCTGTGGAAAAGGATTCAGCAAATCACAGTCACTAAAGAAGCATGAAAGAAAACACAAAGGTGACCGACCGTTCCTCTGTTTGGAGTGTGGAAAAACATTTAGCAGACGCAATCATCTGATTAGTCACAAGACAATTCATCAAAGAAGGATACAATGTACAGTTTGCAAAAAGATTCTTCCAACTATTGGGGAGCTGATTCAACACAGAAAGACTCACCTTAAAAGGGGGAAACTAAAGTGCCCTTACTGTTCCCTGCAGTTTGATTATCCTGTGTATTTACTGAGACATCTTGGCACTCATAAACAGGAATCAAAAAATGTACTTTATAATGGAGAGATACCACAAGTACAACCAGAGTTATTGCATTCTTTGCAAAAGCCGGAAGTGTCACAGTGTTCTTTGTGCAAAGATGTTTTTGAGGATCCCCAGTCTTTAAGGAAACACTGTCTAAAACATATAAGGCGATCCTCATTCCAGTGTCCTTTTTGCCAACGTCACTTCAATTCTCGGCGCTGTTTGGTTCGCCATATCGAAAGGCATTCTGGAGACAAAGCTTTTCCGTGCAGTGATTGTGGAAAAAGATTCCACCGCATTGTTAACCTTGATCTGCATAAGAAAACGTGTTCTGCCTTTGACGTACAAAAAAATGGCAAAAAAATACACTATTGTTCCTACTGTCAACGGACATTTACTCGAACAAACCGTTTAAGGAAACATCATCATGGCCATAAATCAAATTCATTGTTGAGCTGTTCTAAATGCTCCCAGTTTTATGGACGTACAAAACTTACACAACATGAAAAGAATTGCCATGGAACCACTGCCATTGATCAACTTGGCAAACTGGAGAAAAAGGTTGAAATAAATGGGACTAGTAGAACCAAAACAAAGAGACCTCCATATAACTGCCCCCACTGCCCCCAAATATTCCAGTACAGATCATATCTCTTAAGACATCTGATTTCACACACAAAGAAATCCTTTGCTTGTGACCACTGTGGCCGTCAATATGGCAACAAGTCTATGTGTATCAAGCATGAAGCATTATGTGGTGGTTTTGTTAGAGAGGATGATTCCAAGCTCCACAGCCATAACCAACCAAGATTATTAAGGACAACTAGTCTCCAAGAAGCAAGAGAGAAAAGGACAGAATCTGAAGCTGAGTACAAGTGCAAGTTCTGTACAAAGACGTTTTTGAAAGCCAGATATCTGAGACATCACATTTTGACACATACTGAAGTCAAGCCCTACCGCTGTAAAGCCTGTGACAGTTGTTTCTCACGGTATGACCATCTGAAACTCCACCAGACCCGCTGTAAAGGCAAAAGACAGCGATTAGAAGTTTGTTTACCCAAAATAAGTTTGGATGCAGTTGGAAAGGGTTGGCAAAAGCAGGGTCACAGTCTGGCTATTGCTGAGGAGCAGACATTTGAATGCAATCTCTGCTTGAAAATCTTCTCTTCCAAATCTAATTTGGCCCGACATGTGTCAATGCTCCACAACAAAAGCGTGTTCTCTAGCCAACGGCGTCAAAACATTGCGCTATCCACAGGAATTGACAGGCATGATGGTATAACGGCTCAAGTTCTCGCGCAAAGTCCTATCAAACAGCAAAGAAACGCCTGTAATTATTGTCCCAGGTCCTTCAAATCAAGTTGGCAGTTACGAGTGCATACCCGACTGCATACAGGGGAGAAGCCTTTTCCCTGCAACATGTGTGGAGAGAGATTCATCAGGAGGGATTATTTACTGCGTCATTCATCCAAGTGCAACTCCACAAAGGGTGGAAATGATTTACTTACTGTGAATCAATGTAAAGAGATTTTACCCAAGGAGTCTCGCAAAATCCAACAAATAGGTCGTTCCGACGCAAGTGTATCTGGTGACCTCCAGAAATCTTCTGAAGGCCCATCAAATGGCTTTACTTGTGCTTACTGTAATTCCACTTTCTTAATATTTTCTCAGCTCCAACAACATTTCCTAAACGCACACAAGCAAGACACCGTAAGGTCACCAGTTCCCACTACATCACTACAACAGCATTTGTCAAACATTGTGAGTATCAAAGAGGAGCCTTTGGATGCCGCAAATGATGACGGACAAATAAATGGCGATGGCAACATATTGTTTGATTGCGATACTCATGTGGATGATGCCGAAGATAAACCTTTTCAGTGTTCATTCTGCGACATGCGCTTTAAAAATAAGTCTGGACTCGGTGGCCACCGTCGCACACATTTAAAGTCCGCTCCATATTCCTGTCTTCATTGCATGAAAGGCTTCTGGAATAAAAATCACCAACGCAACCATTTAAGGAAATGTAAAAGACTTGACATGCTTCCCAAGAAGAATGTTGGTCTCAAATCATCGGTTGCAATCAGACCAGAGATTGATTCAGTTCTGGTTTTCAAAGAAGGCTCCAAAGTTCCTCACAGGGGCACAGGCGTTTTACAGACCGAGTTTTCCTGCAAAGATTACCGAGAAGACTCGCCACAAGAAGACCAAGTGCAAACCTCTTCTGTAGAAAAGAAAGCCGTACACTACCAATGTTCAGAATGTGACCAGAGTTTCACAGATGGTTTAATGCTCATTAGTCATCTCGAAGAACATGGAAGAGATGAACAAGAGAAAAACCGCAATACGTGTCCAGAGTGTGGAAAGCTATGCAGTAACGGAGCAAATCTTGATAGACATATGAAGTTGCATGGCATTGATAAGACTTATCCTTGCTTGGAGTGTTCCAAAAGATTCTCCACTTTAAGAATGCTCATTGCACACAAAAAACATCACAAAAAACCAACAAGCCCATTTGTTTGCAAAATTTGTGCACAAAGATTTTGGACAAATAAATCTCTGCTAGGCCATTTCAGTGAAAACCATCCAAATGAACTCCACTTCTGCAAACTCTGTAGCAAACGTTACACTTTAAAAAGGTCCCTTATGCGACACTACAATGCGAGACATCACATTTCACCGCTGAATAAATATATTGATTGCTCTGAAAATGAAGAAAGTATTGACCATGGAAGCATTGAGGTCAGTGCTTCAGGTGCAAAGACACACAGCAAAACTGATGAAGACTGTGAGAGTAGTGACTCAGATGCTGCCCCCTACTTCCCTTGTCATGTCTGTGGCAAGACATTCCTTACATCCGAAAACCTTGAGGATCACCAGCGATGTCACCTTGGTGAAAAACCACATGAATGTGAGGAATGTGGCAAATGTTTCTTCCAGGCATCACAACTGCTACAGCATCAGCGAACGCATAAGTCTGAATTTCAGTGTCAAACCTGCCATAGAGGCTTTGTGTCTCTTTTTGCGTTGCGCAAACACAAGCACACTCATGGAAAGAGTCGACCATACCGCTGCTCAAAATGTGACCTCAGTTTCACAGGACACTCCCAGTTGGCAGAACACATGGCAATGCACCGTGAAGATAACTTCCCATGTGACATATGCAATCGCACGTTTTCCTGCAAGAGCAGTCGTGTAGAGCATCGGAAAAGCCACTCTGCAGCGGCTGGTGATCTTCCACCTTTGATTTTTGAAGAAGAGATGGATAATCTGCCTTTAGCACCATCCACAAGTCAACAGAACTACAGCTGCGAGGTTTGCCAGCAGTGCTTGAAAGACCCACAGGAACTTTCAGAGCATGGTTGCCTGGCAGCCAAAGAACGGCCATTCTCATGTTCAGTTTGTGATCAGCACTTCCTCCATGAGTCTCACCTCAAGAAACACAAGGAGATCAATCATGAGCCACAGTGCTATGAATATCTCTGCAATCAATGTCACGTCCCCTTTTCTTCTGAGAAGTCATATCTCTGCCATGCATGTAAACATGATGCTGTGGAAAACAGTCAAGTGCCCAAAACGGTCATAGAGTCTCAAGTTTGCAATAAAAAAAATGCTGACTCAGTTGTGGGACAAAATACCCTCCCAATTAATTCTCTGACGTATGAATGTAAAATTTGCAAATTGACATTTCCCACAAAGAGTCAAATGAAGAAGCATGAGCAGGGTCACAACACTGCAGACACACAGTTTGAATGTACAGGATGTGGCCAGAGCTTCTTCGGAAGCGAGGTTTTTAGACAGCACCACTGTTCACATTCATTGATAAAGAGTGATTATCCAAGTACGCCAGCCAAGACATCTCTTGTGAGATGTCCGGAACTCGGGAAGGAGGAGGAAGTTGACGTCACTGGAGAGGACGTGTTTAACTGCTTCACTTGCTCAGAGCAATTTTCCACCAAAAGCTGCCTGTTGGAGCATCAGAATGAATGTCACGCGAAAGTAGTAAAATGTGACATTTGTGGAAAAACCTTCGAACAAAGAAAAGATCTAATTCTACATAAACAAATACATCTTTCAGAGGGGGAGGCCAGAGCCACCGTTAAGAAAAAAAAGCAAGTTAGTTGTTTTCAATGTCCCACTATGTTTGACACAGTGCAGGAGATGGCTGCTCACATGAAAACGCACTGTGAGCAAGATTACGTCCCTTTCCGTTGTGACATGTGCTACAGATCGTTCAGCCAGTTGTCTCTTCTGAAGCAGCACCATGAAAGTCATGTTGGCCAGGTGGTGTATGAATGCACAGAATGTGACAAGGCTTTTGCTTTTCTTCACCTCTTGGAGGAACATCAGTTGACTCATGCTGGACCCTCTAAGTAATGTGGACTCTTTTTGTTTTTGGTTTTTTTACATTGTAAATTTCTGTAATTATCTGAACTACTATGTGCTTCATTTTAGCTGCTCAGTACTTAAATTTCCTTCTTTACTGTGTTACTGATATTTGTCATATAAATGTTCCTTTGCTTTGAAGTTCTTGTTTTTTGTTCTCTTATCAGATGTTATTCCAAATGTTAAAGCAAGGCTTACCATGTATATTCTTACCAGCTCTCAGACAAAACATACATTTATCAAATATACTGCAATGAGTACTAGTGGTGTAATGTTTTCATGTTTTGGAGAATGGACTGGGTCACATCTTGAATATATATCTAGTTTGATGAACGTTAAAAAAAAAGTGAAATATTTTTTTGACTGCTAATATGTAAAATAAGCATTACTGAATATGTTTTGTAAATAGATTGTTTTCCATTGTTACATGACACGCGCAGGTGATAAAGTTCTGCAACATAAGGATGCCTTTCCTTTGTCTTATGAACGTTTTAATGTTATTGCAGGTTGTAATTTTGCTATGAGTGCACATTTCAGTTTGTACAGATAAAATGTTTGGTATGATTCCTGATATTATTTTCGTCAAGTTTGTTTTCTTACAAATTAAAGATGAAATCCTTTTGGATTCATACAAAAAAGACGTTATATTGTGCGTTAAAAATATTTTTCTACATCAGAAGTCAGAATAATTACTTAATTGCTTTTATGTGGGGGTATTGGGCGTCTCCGAGTTCATATAGAGTCTGCTTTATGGCTTTTTAGCCTTCTTTGAAAAAAATGCTTATCAACCGAATCGTCTAACTCGATTTTGGCGTTGAGCGCATCTATCTACTCTTGGTGTTTAAGAATGTATATCGACATTTGTAAACGGAACTATACATTCGGGTCTGCGTTGCGGCCCGACTCCCATCGACCCCCACACTCAGGCTCTGCTGCTCGGGCGGCTTACCCGGAAGTAATGCACAGTCGCTGTGTTTGCCACTGGCACATCCGGTGCGAGTTCCGTGGCTCCAGCTCAAGCAGGGTTGGCACACACTGGACCTATCTGCTGGAGACGACCGCGTCTTATTTAGCGGCCAGTGGTTTCTGAAGGATTTTGGGGACTCGAGCTCTACCGACAGAGCTTATCTTATCTTGGTTTAGCGCCGAAGCGTCGCGTCGTCCTGCCGATCGGAGGGTCTCCAGGGGTCTCAGGTATGTTCTGATGTTATAGGGGGAACTTTTCAACCCCAGCAGATCCATTCCGCGGCCTAATGTAAGAACCTGCCCCCCATATCCTAACATGCACATGATGTTTCGTGTGCTGATGAATATTCACGCGCTGAAGATTAATACGTGAATTTGGCATTGTTCGCCCTTTGTTGTCTTTGTTGGGTTGAATCTGTTCGCGGATGTGGGCGATCAAATGATGGACCTTCTTGATCCCGGGTGGAAAATGGCGAGACTGCACCTGACACTAACACGGCAAGGTGGAGATGATCAAGGCTGGGTGATAAAGGTGTTGCAGCATCTGTCTGGTCATGAGCATGTGGAGAAACAAGCGAACAAAGGGCCAGGTGGGGTGGCTGGCCTGTAGAGTCGGAGGAAATGTTGCTCATCCAAGGTGGAAGATGTGTGGTTTTCGCAGGTGTTATTCCAGCGTGTGGTCGTCAGTGTTCCAACGGGGCAGACACGTTCGGAACACATCTGGATTGATAATTGTGGACTCGCATGGTAAACAACGTGTAGACGTGAAACCAGGATATGACCAGATTTGATTGGATTTTCAATTATACGTTTTCGATTATTTACGATGTGAAAACATGTCTGCCTTGCGGAACATGTTGTCTTCTTAACGTTACCGATGCTTCAAGGTATCGGCGAGCTTAACACGGCAGCCTGTCAAAACGCTAATGATGACAAAGTATGTCTGTCGGTCTGTATTTCTGTATATTGTGATTCTTATATTGTTGTCTCATTGTCTGTGTTTTACAGATGTAGACCGGCTGTGGACAAAGGCCAGGATAGTTGGATCTCTTTTCTACAATGCTTGGGCTACAGGGTAACTCTTCGTCTTCCAAGGTGTATCGTTGTGTGGCATGTTCAGCCAGCTTCACGGGACTCTCTACTCTGCTGGTCCATCAAGCAACACACGCCAATGCGGTGGCCAAGGTGGCTTCCCCAGAAGCCCCAGAGAAGGCCCAGCATGAGGAAGCAGCACATGGAAGCAGTTCTGTGCCGGAGCCGCCTACACCGCCCCCACCGCTGCCTGGATGCCCTTCGTTCTATATTTGTGAGTGTGGAGAAGAGTTTCGGGACTTCAATCTCATGCTGATGCATAAGCGTTCGCACATACCTACCCAACAGCTGCTGCAACCTTTGAATAGCAATATATTCCACTCCATGAAAGAAGAATGTGCCCAGGACTCTTCTGCCCATCCCGACATTCCAAGAAAAACACTACCCCTGCCAGTGGTGTCCACGAGTTACCCCTCAACCTCCATGTCTCCAACCTCCGGGGACCCTGTGGCTGACGTCACGCTGACCAACCACAGTGCAGAGGTGGGCGCCAGCGCTGAGGATGCGAGTGAAAGCGTGCCTCACCATAAAAATGTTTTTCACGCAGATCCCGATAAAAAAGGAGCACAAGAGGCTCAGCCAGCTGACAAACAAGCCTTACCGTCCAATGAAAAGGCCACTTCTAGCCCTGGGATGACAGCCACACAGGTGGATACAGAGCCCAAAAATAAGAATTTGATGAAGTTGCTTGCTACTGCATATATGAACCGGTATCAGTCCTCTAAGAGTGAAAACCCAAGTCAGAAGGAGGTCATCCCTAAAAATGAAACCACCCCTGTGGAGATAGCATCAGCAAGAAGATCGGATTCCCCGGCCCACGCCGACCCTTCCATTTCACTGTTGAGGAGTCAAATTAGAAAGTCTGGTCCAAAGACAAAAGCTCCCACCGTTGGCAAAATCCTGGACTCCAGTAAGAAGAGCATCGTGTCTCTGACGCAGACCTTCTCCCCCGTTGTGCTTCTTGAAACCCGCCAGAAGCTGGTGGATTCTGCAGGCGGCGGCTCCTGCGGGAGGTATCAGTGTGGCCGATGTCGTAAGGTGTTCCAGGACCTGGACAGCCTGACCGAACACCATCTCTTACACAGGAAGGAGAGGATTAAATGCTGTCGTTACTGTAAGCAACTTATCATTGGAAAACTGCCATTTCCTGACAATCATATTTGCGCTCAGTCAGCTGGCATTGCAATCCAGAATTCTAATGCTAAACAAAAGACATTGCCGTTTGTACAAAAAACTGCAATATTCCATAGCCTAAAGCAACAAAGCATTATTAATAAGGCAAAAAAAACATTCTTTTGTCCAGTGTGCAAGCACAGCTATGCACGAAGGTACAACCTTAAAATGCATAAGTGCCAAGGCCCAACACCTCTTTCTCAGCATGCCACTTCCCCCATCGAGAAAATGCTGGCCCCGAGTTCAGAAGGTAACGTCAGTACCAATGCACAAGGTGATGATGGGTCTCAGATTTCCAAAGATGTTGCAGTGGGCACCGCAGTAATTGGTAACATCAAAGTAGAAGTAACTCCTGTCAGTTCAGGACATTCAAATTTTTCCGATATGGCCTGGTCGGGCTCGCCCAAAAGCTTTTTACCCTTCTATCCCAAAACACCCACGCAAACGCAACACAAGGATGCCTCTTCAGGCGAGAGTTTGCTCCAGCAAGGAAAAGAGGAGAGCAGGGAGACAGCTGTTGTTCCTCTACAAGAGGATAATGGTGGACAATGGAGGGTTCCCTTGGATGATGAAATGGAAGTCCTGGAATGTATGATGGGGGCTGCTGATGATAATCCAGTATCTAAAAAGAACATACCAGTCGCTAATGTAAATAAAACTCCAAGAAGCAGTCTCAGCTTTTTTATCAGAGATGGTGCAAAGCGATACCCATGCAATAAATGTCAGAAGACGTATAGTCGGCCGTCCACCTTGAGGAGACACCTGAGGTTGTGTGGCTTCAGGCCTCACGGAATGGCGCCGGCGCAGCACCAAAACACTAAGGTCCACAATATTTTGGGGGACAAGTCACGATTTGCGTCCAAGGTGAATGCCATTTTTAATTGCATTTTCTGTGGGAAGTCCTTCAACCGTAAGGACAACATGGTGACCCATCGTAAGAAGTGCCAGATAAAGAGGGCCGTGTCCGGGATGGACAGCGGGGCGCTGCAGCAGAACCTCCCGGGTCAGGACACCGAGGGACACCGGCAGCCGCCCCAGGATGAGAGCACTAACTGGGGAGTGATGTCCCTTCCCTCCGTTCTCCCGAGGAGAGTTACGTGCGAGTGCGGGGCCGGCTTTACGTCTCCGAAGCTGCTCCTGGAGCATCTGCAGAAGCACGCCCAGGAGTCGTACACGTGTCCCACATGTGGCGAGACGGTGGCCTCCTGGGCCGACTACGAAGTTCACCTGCAGATCCACATGCATCCTCACAACCACCTCTACAAGGGCCTGCAGCCGCAGCGATCCCAGCCTCTGCTGCTGCGCTTTCAGCAGCCGCCTCCGTCCCAGGGCGCCCCGCCACCGCCTCCGCCCAAGCAGGCCCACCCCGCGCACCCCCTCCCCAAGCAGCCCCGGCCGGCCGGGCTCCCCGACCTCGTCCGGAAGCAGCCGCGCATCGTGTGCCTGCGCTGCAACAACACCTTCTCCAACCACTGCAACCTGCGCAAGCACATCTCCCTGAACCGCTGCAAGGGGGGCCGCGTGTCGGTGCCCCCGAAGGCGGGCCACTGCTCCCGCTGCAACACCCACTTCCCCAGCATCATCGGCCTGGTGGTCCACCAGCGCAGCGGGGCCTGCAAGCTGGCGGTGAAGCCCGTCCGCTGCTACTTCTGCCTGCGCTGGTTCGGCACGGCGGACGGGCTGCAGAAGCACCTGCTCACGCACAAACAGTCGCACGCGTTCCACTGTGACGTGTGCCAGGGGACGTACTCGAGTCTCAAGTCCCTGAAGAACCACCGCAGGAAGATCCACCGCATCATGGCCGGGGCGCCCGGTGCCGTGGCCCTGGCCGTGCCCAAGCAGGAAAGCGCGTTGTAATGCGGCTTGCTTGGTCTGTACATACATGTTGCCACTGCTTTGTAGGGTAGATGTTATCTCAATGGCTGCTCCCAACCCACGTTGTCTGGTGTCTTTTTCTTGTTTTTATACACCACGGCATTCATTGTTGTACAGTTCATCTGTGAATTCTTTTGTGATATTGTGAACTGAGGCGCCTGACGCGGTTAACAGATGTAGATCGGGGGGTTTTCAGTCTCGATTCATGTACTTGCCGGTAGTCCAACAGGTCGAGATGTATCATTTTGCTTGTTCCAACTGTAATAAATAGCTCTCCGTGTATTTGGTGTTTGGTTTGGTTTGTTTTTGTCGTTTACTTCATGTGATTGATATTAGTTTTGTTATTCATCTGCATGTCTATATGACTACTTAATCAATTAATGATTCCATGTCAGAGCAGATGTTTTAAAAGGTTATTAAATATACACAACATGTATAAATATATATAACATATATCCAACATATATAAATATATGTTGGATGTTGCAAAGCATTTAATAATGGCTGGAACTGTGATTGGGATTTATTTGATTGCAGGCAGAAAAAGAAGGTAAAATTATAATTGAAGGAATGAGATGGCGTACACTTACACCTTATTTACTTGATGATGATTGGGTTGACTAGTTATGAACTACAAAATCGAATTATTTTATAATCCTATATTATAATATCCTATGTTTTATAAAAATGCTTAGCCATTCGGTAAGGTACATAACACATCTCAATATTCATATTAAGGCTTCATAGATAATGTATAGCAGATATGCTATGAGACCTCATGGCTCACTTCACAGAGCGTTCCTCCCTAGACGTTGCCCTGATGCGAGTTTTCCGTCTGTGTTGACATGGAAAGCTTCCGTAGCTCACGTGTAGCTGTTGGCGGGAGGGACGCGGTGACGTAGACACGTCTTACGTAAAGAGGAGCCTGGAGGTAGCGTTAGCAGCTAGCACCCGGTAGTTCTTGTTCCAGTGATTACTATTAATACGTCGTTATTGTACACATTCTGTTGTTATTACGCCTGGATGATAAGACTGCAGACCATGACTGTACGAATATGGCTCTAAGCTTGTTATAGCACGGCTTGTGTGCAGGTGAGATGGTTTTATCAGCTGGAATGCTACGCTAATATTACATATTATAATGACTTGAGTTGGCAGCACCGATCATTGTAATGTGTGATGGGTGATCACTGATCATGTGGGGATCACATCCTAGTGTTGGGTTAGGTGATACGCTGACTTTGAATGATGTTCAACTTGTGTCACCGTTAACTCTCCATCAGCTTGGGACCGAATAACGTCATTAACTTTGCATGCAATAGGAACACACACACGTTATGGACCACCACGGTGGACAGGAGAGTCACCCGGGCCCAGTCTGTCCTGCTAATTTGATGTGTGTCCACCTTTTTTGACAGGAGTGTATTCTGGACCGGAGGACCGTTTCATGACCCGTCCATCATGCAGAGGAGTCCCAGACCGCAGTTCAGAGGGTCCTTCTCCAGGACCCCGGGCGAGGGCTTCACCAGAAACAATGGCCTGCTTTGCTTCAGCTGTGAACATATATTCCCAAGCAAAGCGTTCTTGGAGGAACACTGTTGTCCAGCTGCAACTCACATCTGCTCCTGTGGAACCGAGTTCCCTTTGTATTCGGACATGGTCGCCCACAGCAAGACCCACCAGCCCGGACACAGCGTGGTGGACCACAAGGCGGTCCGGAGACGGCGCCACGACAGGGAGCAGGAGGAGAGGCGCAGGCTGTCGGCTCAGCAGGGGCCCTCGTCTTTAACCTCGCCGGCGTCCTCTTTAGAGGTGGTGTCAAAGTACCAGGTCCCCCTGAGGTCCCCCCCGTCCCACTCCGGGAAGGTCTCCAAACTGCTGCGTGGTTCAGCAGCCCCCATGGCGGACCTGTGGACTATCTACCAGCCGGTGGTGTTGATCAAGATACGTACATACAAGAATAAAGGGATTTATAGCTGTGGGAAATGTGTGCAGAGATTTTCAACAAAAAGTAATCTCGTTTTGCACTACAATACTCATGCCAGAGACAAAGTGTTTGGGTGTATAGGCTGTGGAGTGATTCTCTCCAGCAATACATCGTTGCCTCAGTACCATCAGTGTAATTCACCCAGCAGTTCCCTTCCAGCAGGAGTGATCAGGACCCGTCCACTTTGTGGCCAAAAGCCCAACACGGTACCCGGGCCACAGACTCTGACGCCGTCCATTAAATGCAAACCGCTTCACGTGACGCAGCCTAAGATGATCCGTTTGAACGCCTTCCCTCGGCCCCTTCCAAACCCGGCTAAGAAACCCCCGTCGGCCGCCTTCGCCATCAAGGCGTTCCCTTGCGGCGTCTGTTACGTCGCCTTCGACAGCGTCAAGTTACTGCAGCGGCACAAATGCGTCGAAGCACAGAGGATTGTGCTGAACAAGACGACGCCCAAACCCCAGCCCAGCGCTCCGTGGAGGAGCGTGGGCACCCTGAGGAGCCCGCGTCCTCTCCCCCAGGCCCGGAGTAAAGCCCACGCCGGCGGCGCTCCGCTGGCCGGCGCCTTCCAACACAAGACTCTGCTGTTCAGCAACGGCGCCGCGGTGCAGCCGCTGGGCGACCAGATCGACCAGATCGACCTGGACTCGGATGATGACTGTTACATCATCGAGAGCTCCACCATCACACCGAACAAGATGTGCAACTTATCCTCATCCCTCTTATCTTGAAAAGATGAATCCATGAATGTGTGTGCATATTCACACACGCACACAAACAATGGTAAAAGCTGGATCGCCGTATTGGATTGCAGTACTTATTTTGATTTTGATTTTTTTTTTAAATCAAAATAAGTTTGGGATTCTGTGTT
Organism: Phycis chesteri; assembly: GCA_027123565.1. Lineage (NCBI taxonomy): Eukaryota > Metazoa > Chordata > Actinopteri > Gadiformes > Phycidae > Phycis > Phycis chesteri. Next base: position 8,243,794 of record JAOPJK010000008.1, read on the forward strand.
CATTTGTTCTCTCCTGCGGTGCACTTGTTGCATTTTTGGGATGTAGATAGTAAGCTAATTTTATATTTTTTATGCTCTTGAATGGGAACAAGTGTAAGGGTTGACCAAAATGCCTTTTT
>JAOPJK010000008.1:8244012-8256534 GCA_027123565.1 Phycis chesteri
GCAGACACCACCCAGGTGCTGGAGATCAGGGAACCTCCACAGAAGTGGTAGCCAGAGGTCAGAGACACCTGGTGGGCCGCGGAGTGCTTCCTGCACTCGTATCCCCCCACAATCTTATCCTCCTCGTCCTCCAGGGGGGCGGCAACTTGAGCACAAAACCAAACGATGGATTTTAGCCACAAGGTCATATACATCACAATAAATGCACAAACAAGTACATTTAAATGCAAGAACTTACATGCCACGGCAAAAAGAGCCAACAAGATGAAGTATTTCATGGTTGCTTGGTGATGCTACTACATCCAGCAGCAGCTGGAGGGGGTCTTATATACCCAACCTCACGTATCATTATCTGCCTTCTCATGGCCTGTTGGTTACTGATTACCTTTCCTGGGAAATGGAAGAGTGGCCTCAGAGAGCACAGCCTGGGAAGATGGAACATGGGTCCCATCTGCTTTCACTTTTCCACATCGTAATCCTCTGAAGTTGTCAACAACGAAAAGTGTTGAGGACAGTGCGTATATGTACAAACTACAAGGTCTGGAGTGGACATATCAAACTGTTAACAATGACCATGATCTGAAATGTATCTAAAAATGAACGTGTGGTGTAGATGTGTTCAACACACATTATAACAAGAGAATGAGTTGGTCTAATCTCATGTATGCGACGTATAACTTGTGGGGAGTGGGATACCCTACCTTGTTATAACATGTGTGTCTGGTGAAGTTGGAACTTTAGTTTTGCTCTTGAATGCGCCCCTCGGTGACGTCAATCTCAAGCGACTGCTCCGACGCTGTGTTGGCAGAGGAGCTAACAGCTGCACCAAATGTTTGTTTTGGTTCGCAGTTTCCTTCAGGTAAGCAGAACTACGCGTTAGTCCTTTATCCTTGTGTTAATTCATGGTGTATTGCAGCTCTAAGAGTGAGTTTGTCCTGGTTCTTGTGGTGGTGTATTGCCGAGCTACAATGCATCATCAGCACCTAATAGATGCGGGATGCGCAACCATTGCGGATGTAGTGAAGAGAAAAGACTCACAATGCGACAATATACTGATGTACTGAAGTCGGTAGGACTGTCTGATACTGTTTTGAGTAATGTCATGGAAATACATAAAACGGTGTTGTTCTTTGCATTGCAGCAATCTCCCCCTTCTTGCAGACTGATACTCCGGGTTTCATGTCCTTGAACTTTATTTATCACATAGATGCCCGTTTCAAGGCGAAGGCTTGAGGGTTTAAAGCTCTGTAGCGATCCAACGATGTCCCTTGACTGGCCGGATTTGACATTTGGACAATGTCGATTTTTATTAACCTACATTGATTTGAAATATGATAAAAATGACATGATTCCAGATAACCCGTAAGACGCATATTAATATGAGCGCCCCCTTGGTATTCGGTGTGCCAAGTCCCCTAACGCATACATATCATACATGCATATTGTAACACGATGTATATAGCAGTGCTTATTTACATAGAAGTCAGTTAGTTCATACGCAAAACTTGTATTGATGGAGCTCCAGCCCGGAAGTGACTTTCCAGCGGGTTCCTCGGCGCGCCTGAGCTGACCGATGACCGAGTACTACGAGGCGGGGGGGCTGCTGTACGAGCACTCTCCTCCCATGCACATCAAAGTGGAGTCTCCGGAGGGCCCGTTCGGCGGGGGAGCCTCTGAAGATGGCTTCCCCAGGGAGGACGACGACTCGGAGGGCAGCTGCGACCAGAGCGGCGGACTCCCCGGGGGGCTCCCGTTCAACGTGGTGGTGGTGCACCCAAACATCATGGCTCCAGGGATGTCCTCGGATGAACTCTTGTCTATTGAACAAAGTGAGCAGAAACGACTCCATGTTATGATGATAATAATAATAATAATAATAATAATAATCGTGCTACCAGATAATGGTTAAGAAGACCAAAATATGTTATTTAGCGTTTTTTTTAATGATGTTATTTTTGACTATCCGTGCAGGCAGAGGCATGTCGGCTGCGCTGGCTGCAGGCGGCGCCAGTAAGAGGAAGAGTCGCTTCAGCGGGGCGGAGCTGGAAGTGCTGGTGTCCGAGGTGACGCGCTGCGAGGGAGAGCTGTTCGGCCCGGCCGGGCGGCTGCGGCGCCGGGAACGGGAGCGCATCTGGGCGGGGATCCTGGAGCGAGTCAACGCCGTGTCCAGGGTGCCGCGCACGCTGCGCGAGGTGAAGAAGAGGTGGGACGACCTGAAGAGACGAAACGGTGGAAGGCTGGCCGACGCCCGCCACCGCAGCTGCTACCTGCCCTCCAGCCGGGGGGCTTCCATCCTCGGGAGACCTTCTCAGTCGAGCCCCCGGCTTCAACAGGCCAGACAGAAGCAGAGCTCCAGACCAAAGGCTAGTTTTCCATGCTTGACAGACTCGGAAGCAGGTAGGAACCAGCAGGAGACGGATGCTATGTCATTTAAAGTTCATGATTGTGATGTTTTAAGATATGCTAGTTATTATCTGTCAGCCATCTACAGTTTTACAACATCAGTTTTTTCTCTTTCAGTTGGAACGGGCGACGGGTCAGAGCGAGATGGTTTGGAGAAGGACGAGGAGGAGGCTGAGCGAGAGGGGGAGGTGGCAGAGCCAGACTGCGAGGGCCCAGAGCACAGCATGGAGGACAAACTGGGGTTGGGACTCAGTCTGGGCATCGGACCTCCCCCTCCCTCGGAGCGATGGCTGCCCCCCTCCCCGCTCTACAGCGCGCCCTTCCTCAATGGCAGCCCGCAGCCCAGCCCCCCGCCCTCGCTGGGGGCCCAGCCGGGGCCTCTGGAGGCGCAGCCCCGCGGCTCCTGGCTGGAGGACGAGCTGCACGGCCTGGGAGACGCGGCCCTGCAGCTGGGCGACCGTGTGGAGAAGAGCCTGATGGAGTTTGGGGAAGGTTTCAGGCGCGATATGAGAACACTGGTGGCCTCCCAGGAGATGTTAGCATCCAGTCTACAGCAGAACAACATCCTGCTGCAGAGACTCCTGGGGGTCCTGGAGTCCCAGCAGCAGCAGCAGCAGCAGCAGCCACAGCGTGTCCAGCAGCAGGCGGCCGCGTCTCAACCGCACGCGTCCTCACAGCAACCTCAGCCTCTCCAACCGCTGGAAACACAGCAGCCCCCGGCGGACCCCCTCCAGCACTCCCAGCAAACCCCGGAGCGCCAGCAGCACTTACATGTAGCAAAGCAGCCGCCGCAGTTCAGCCAGCCAGCAGCGCAGCCAAAGCCTTTTCTACCCCCCAGTGACCAGTCGGCGGCGGCGGCGCCCCGGTCCTCTCCGCCACGCGATGCTTTCCCCCCGGAGCGGCCCGTGAACGGGACGGGCCACCGGCCGCGGCGCGGCAGGACAGTGGAGCACAGGCGCAGGAGACGGCGTTGATGACGAGACGGCGAAGCTGCATCCATTCATGAACCGTCTGGACGTGAACCTGACCCCAAGGGTGTTCTACTCATTGTGTCTATATCTATGATATACCATGAATGCTTATTTTCTACTCCGATCGTTTTACTTTTGAAAGAGATGTGCGAAGTAAAACACTGAAGAATATGCCATTAAATAATTTTGTCCCGTTGCATTAGTTCTGTGGAATGGCCAGGTGTGAGAGCAGCTTTCAATACCTTTTTAAATAACAGTTGTTGATGTTTAAAATGCAATTTGTTTGAAAGGCTGTTCGATATAACAGCCATGGCACTCCTAGTTAGACCTTTCTGAATGCTGTAGATAGACATGCGTAACATTGTCATGTATTCTGCAGACGTTACTGAACATGGAGATACAGATAGTATATTGTTAATAAATATATGCCTGTGCTTTGTTAACCGTTTAACAGAAACATTCCTCAACATTTTCAGACAAAAAGAAACCCGTTTGTTGTCTGTAACTTTTCAGTTGTCCCATGCTTGTTTTAGACAAGCCTATTTAAAGAATGTGATAAAATACCATATTTGCCTCCCACTGAACACTTTGCCCTCCAGGACCTCAAACACATTCAATGTGTTTCTGTAGGCTTTGATATTTTAGTATTGAGATGATAATAATAATATAAAGATGTATGTCTGGCTATGTATTGCATGCAATACTCATAGTATGCACGCAGGTCGCCGGAATCAAATACCTGCGTTCAATTTCGCCCTATTTTTATTTTGTAAATATTCTCCGCAATATATCAACGAAACTGTAATAAAGTCAACTCTGATCCACCAACGAAACCAGTCCGGCGCGTCGCGTCTCTGCCCCGGGTCACAGCAGGTGCTGCCCGCTGAGCACCGTACCGACAGCCGGATGGCAACACAGTGCTACATGCTACATGCTACACGCTACATGCTAGCAGGCCTTAACAGACAGGGGGGTAGATGGGGGAAACATGGCCGCCGTGGACGCGTCTCACTGTCCCACGGAGCAGGGTTCTACCCGTGAGGAGGACGCGGGGTCCTTGGGGGGCGCCGGTGCGTGTCAGCCGGAGTGTGACACACCGCACACGGACACTACGACCAAGGGAGAGGTCTCTGTTTGCCCCGGCGACACACGGGACGGCCGTGCAGGCAGCAGCGACAGCGCTAACACCGTGAGCCCCGCGGAGTGTGTCGATGAGCCACAGACTGGGACCCCTGCGGAATCGCTGGAGGGTCGTTCACCAGGACAGCTGGCAGGGGTAGACATGCCGTGCGACGACAAGCCCCGTGGTCCTGAGTCTGGACATGAATGCAGGGACGACGAGGCGAAGGACCAGCTGTGTGGTATGCTACGGCTTCTGCTTCACAGCGTTAGCGTTTAGCGTTAGCATTCACTGTTGCTTTGATCCTGTTGCAGTGTATCCCAGATCTATCTTCATACGACAAGCTAGTGCATTAACTGAAGGGTCTTTGTCGGTTGGAAACATGACTTAAACACCAGAACATTCTGACGAAGTTATTAATCTCATGCTGTGCTTCTTTTCAGACCACAAGGATAACTTTACGAAGCCCATGGTGCAGCCTCGTAAGCCTGCTGATGATGGATCTGATGCAGACGGGGAGAATGTCGACCAAAGAAAGCACTGTGCTGATGAACAGAGGCAAGAGACTAATGTGTTGAATGGGCTGGAGGTGGACCTTGATGGAGGAGAAAGGGTTGGAAACGGTGTGGACAGCATGCCTGGTCAAGCAGATGCCAAAGGGAAACGTAACAGGTCGAGTCTGCAGTGCAAGGACTGTGGGAAAAGGTTTAATCGCAGAGAGACCTTGAATCTTCACCGGCACTTCCATGCACACAATGACCCCACGCCGCTCACCTGCAAAGAATGCGGCCTGACCTTTCAGGACCGGAGCAGCTTCATCAAACACAGAAAGGCACACAAAGAGAAGCAGCAAAAACCTGCAGGGCCACAACCGGCACGGCCACAACCTGCAGGGCCGCGACCTGCTGGGCCACAGAAGGATGCAGTCACAAGCGAGGGGAGGCGGTTCACGTGTGCACACTGTGGCAAGTTGTTTTCAACAGTAGTGAAGCTGAGGGACCACAATTGCAGCAGAAGTCCAGATAAGCCTTACCACTGCCCCCTGTGTCGCCGAGAGTTTCAGTTTAAGGTGGCTATCCCCAAGCACATGCAGATACACTCGCTGGAGAACATTTTCCAATGCCAAGAGTGCAACACACATTTCTCCGACGGCCCCGCTTTCCGCGCCCACCAGAGATGTCACGCTGCCCTGAAGCCATACGAGTGTCCCGAGTGCGGCATGGCGTTCAAACATTATTCAGTAATGGAAGACCACCGGCGTCGGCACACAGGAAACCTGCCCTCCCACCAGTGCTATATCTGTGGGAAGGCCTTCAAGTACAGCAGTCTTCTCCATCAGCACCAGTTTCTCCACACGGGTCACAAACCATTCTGCTGCCCACAGTGTGGGAAGAAATTTGCCTTTGCCCAAAACATGAAGGCCCATTACCGTCAGCATAGACTCTCCACCGCTACCCCTCTGGTGGCTCCTGACAAACAAGACCCGGTGCCTTCACATGAGCCTGCTCACGCACTTGGGAAGGAGAACACGGGTCAGAGTGTAAAACCAAGGCGACTATATAACTGTCCTCTGTGCCCCCTGAAGTTTACCATTCCAGCTAACCTGAGAGCCCACATGCTGATTCACGAGGCAGAGCATGAAAAACTGGACAATTTGCCCACCAAGGAGATCAAACCTTTGATCTCGGAAAAGGGCTACAACTGCCCTCAGTGTCCAAGTATTTTCCACAATAAGCTCAGTTATTATGGACATTTGTTAAAAGCCCACAGGTCTGACTCTCACTATTTAGAGCAGGTGTCTGCTGAGCATGTCCAACTGAGACGGAGGATTGAAAGTCATAGTAAGTCACACAAATGTCCACATTGTAGCAAAACGTTCCTCCAGCGCTCTGTGTTGGAGGCTCACATGCGTGTCCATTCTAAGGACAAGCCATACCAGTGCAATGTGTGTGGCAAATCATTTAGATGCAACAGCTACCTGCGGCAGCACCTGATCATCCACACAGGTGAGAAGCCCCATAAGTGTCCAGATTGTGGTAAACAATTCGCCTTCCTTCAGAACATGAAGACTCATCTAAAGCTGCATCAGGCAAAACCATTCCGCTGCGTTAACTGCCGCAACTTTTACACGGACGAGGCCCAACTCGAACAGCACATGTTGTCTCACAAAGGCCACAAACGACATAAGTGTAATCTTTGTGACAAAAGTTTTTCGTTGGCATGTTTGCTCCGTGATCACATCAACGCGCACAAAGGAGCAAGGCCCCATCGCTGTTCCGTGTGCCACAAAAGCTTTTCTTGGTTAAGCAGCCTGACTGTTCATCAGAAGAGTCATGAAGCGAGGTTAGCATCCAGCCCAGTGAGAGGGTCAGCCAGGGTGGCTCCTCGACAGCTAAGAGACATGGAAAGTGGCCAAAATGCATTCCAAACACAAGCCCCTTTGTTGTCAGCCCAAACACAAGCCAAGGCCAACCAGGCCGAGCTGGGCTCGTCAGAGTGTGGTCCTCCGGTCCAGTGGAAGGTGGATGGAGGGGAAGTGTTGCCCGTTTCATTGGCTCAAATGTCTAATCAGCCCCAAGTGTTTGCACAGCTCCACCACAGTCCGCTGAAGTCCCTTTCTAACCCTAGTTCATTTCCGAGTTCGGAGACGTCAAACATGAAAGACAGCTCAATTTTGATTTCTGGTTCCCTTCAAACGGCTGTGCCCAAAACAGTCTCTCCATCGATAGTTGGCGAGGTCGAGAAACACAGGCAAGCCCAGCCCGAGATGTTTAGAGGCGTGTCCACTTCCACTGTTGCGGCCTCAAATAGCTCTTCATCACATCACTTTCCTGTGTCTGCAACCTATGTGGATGGAGCAGCACTTTGGAGTGTAAAACCTACTCCTGTAACCTCACAGATCTCAGCAAGTAAGCAAGAATCCTCCCCTAAAAAAGATGAATTTAATCCACGTACAGCAATTCCATCCACTGTTGGCCAGTCAGAAAAAAGAGTCAATGGAGGTAAGCTGCAAAAGCAACAATCTCCAAGTTTAGCAGTTGTCTCATCTTCAGCTCAATTAGACCAAAGCAAGGCCGTGTTAAGTCCAACCCCTGCATCTCTGGAAGTATGTAGCACTTTGTGGGACCTGCAGACACCTACAGGCATTCCAAAGACTTCAAGCCCCTCAGACAAAACGGGTGTTACCTGTGAGTTACAGCCTGGCTGGACCAATCAGACGTCTCCGCAGAAAGGTCCAATCTCGCTACCGTACCAGCCTCAGCATTTTGCCCACGGACTAGGATCTGCCGTTTGGGGTTTCCAAACGAATCATGTTGGCCCTCAAGCACTGCTCCCTGGACACGTCAAACCAGGGAACGCACAGGAACTGCAGCAGCAACCAATGGTAACTGGAACTCCAATTATCCTAAATCAAGCTTCTCCCTTTTTCTCACCTCCACTTGCTCCTCTACCTCTGCCTCTTGCTTTGCCTGGCCCTCACTCTCTTCATTCTGTCGCTGCACTTACCAGAGCTCCATACCCAAATCTTTTTTTTACACCACAGGCAGTGATGAGACCACACATGGGCCGGACCCTACCTCAGCTCAGCCCCCGGACAGGACCACGCAATCTGGGGGGCCGTTTGCCCTTTGCACCCGAGGGGCTTCTACAGTGCACGATATGTGGTCACTCTGTCCCTCGGGAAATGGACCTAGAAAAGCATTACCTGGAACATGCTCTAGGAGAGAATTGACGTTGGTAACTGGTGTTAGCTTAGCACTTCTTTAAGTCTAAATAGCTGAATTAACCTCTTACATCATCGTCATTATCATTCTTACAACAACCTCTTACAGTAATCCAATATATTCAAACAGCGTGATAAAACATTTGAAGGGAAAGTTGGTTATGCACAACTTGTAATGTGATCCGTATGTGATTTACAACATTTCAAATGCACACTGGGAGCTTGCAGTAGAATGTGTATGCATGTCCTCTGCTAACGGTTTTAAGATTCATGTTTGACTGATTGCATTTCAGCTCATTTTTTATTGAAATAAACAATCACTTTGAGGAGTTAAGATGTTCTGGTGAATTTATAAATGGATTGGGTTTCGTTTGAGAGCTATTTACTTTTTGGTACTTTGCTCTCGGGTATGGGATGCGTAGTACATGTGCCTTTGTGTGGCTGCCAGACTCGGTGTCTCACCGTAGACCCATGATGGTGACATCTCCTCCATCAGTCGTCCTTCCACGATGCTGAGGAGAGAGGGGACTGTGGCAGTACTGAAGCAGTGGAGATGGTCTGTTATGCAGCTTGCATGACTCTATATTTTTTAAAACGACGACTGACATCATGGCAGGTTTTGTCTTCACCACTAACAACTTGCCACAGCAATAGGTGATGGAGTGTTTACGGCCAGGCTGGGCTGGCTGAATGACCTGAGGCAAACATTTCCAAGTAACATTTGCGTCTCTACAGTGAAAGTGTACATGCAACAACCGAGGAGGTTGATATTTGTGTTTGTGTGTTTCGTGGATAATTCCAAACTTGTGTACAGGTCTCCCTTGTGATCCTATGTAATTGCAAAAGACAATTGGTATCAAGCCTTTAGGTAGCTCGCCAACAAGGATGCACATGTCATGTATAATTGTATAAATAAAACACAACATTGTTCATAAAAAAAGATCCCTTATTGTTAATATTGTAAAGTGTCCTACCCTACTGTTGAGGTAGAGATTAGTTATGATAAATATTACTAAGATACTATTGATATGTAGTACTACTTGTAAAGGAAGGTATAGCTTTCGAAATGTGTATGAATATTATCTCAATGTTAACAAAAAATATCGATATTCTTGGGTGCTCATGTAGAGATCAAATTCCATTCATGTAGTTTTATTGTGGGAATACGACGTTTTAAGTTGATGATATTGATTCGTATTCACCACATAGAAGCCAGTTGAGAAAAATAATTAAAGTGTAGTTGACTTCTGCATTAATTCCCTTGGCAACAATTGTGTTTTAGAAAGCTGGAATCTGGCTTGAAAAAGGTTAGAATCAGAGTCAAGCCTAACATCATTATTATATAAATCACATTGATCATTCGAAATGCTCGTGAATATTGTTATTAAACTACAGTCATAGTTATGATTGTAAGGGTTGTGACATTATGTGTAAACTTATGTTTTGTTTGAGGTAATTTTAGAATAACAACACAAGTCCACCATGCTTTACATTACATAGAAACACTTTTTTGTAGTGTAAATTATAGTAATATAGTTATAGCAGCAAATTGGTTCACAAATAACATGTGGTGAGAATGACACCGCGCATGCGTATTCAAAAGGCGCACTTCGCTAGCAGAAGCAGCAAGCTAGGCTAAGCTAAGTATGCTAACACTCCGCACCACCCCGACCCAAAGCGCTTGTTGTTTTCGGGTGGCTAGTCCGTGCAGTTAACCTTGGATCATTAGTGTTTTTGTTGTTGTCACAACACAAAGGGTATATACATCAGCGTCCATTCACCTGCTAGGCAGAATACGTGCTAAAAAGAGTGATATTAGCTGAGTATGGAGCAGGGTAGGGCCTAGCCGGGTTAGCCACGGAGCGCCTCGGAGCCGCCAGGCTCCACAAAGGGTCTGACGGCAGGTCGAGGAACCGACATGGACCCCGAACACGGACACGGCGAGGCCGACGAAATGACACTCAACGACGGGGACGCGTCTGCGGTGGAGATGCTTGATAGTAAGTAGTGAGTTAACTCGATGTGGGGGAACCAGGACCGAGTTAACACGGCACCCCGGGGTGCCGTGTTGACTCTGTGTGGGAGACCCAGGGCACCCCAGGGTGCCGTGCTAACTCTGTGTGGGGGACCCAGGGTGGCCGTGTTGACTCGGTGTGGGAGAGCCAAGGCACCCCAGGGTGCCGTGCTAACTCTGTGTGGGGGCCCCGTGTTAACTCGGTGTGGTAGACCCAGGGCACCCTAAGGTGGCCGTGTTAACTCGGTGTGGGAGACCAGGGCAGCCCAGGGTGCCGTGCAGCGGGTCTATGTGTGTGCAGGCCCGTACACACTGCGTGGTGTGTGTTAGTGGTTCTATTAATCATTGCTTCTGGAGTGTTGTGGTCCCTACAGACGACAGGGCTTTTTATGATGCGTCGCCTCATGATAAAACTCATACAGGTTAAAATGTTTTATTTAGTTTTTACGTTTCTGGCTTTGCGTATGGATAAATTCTGGGGGGAAAAATGTAAGTAGTGGATTTGTGTAAAGTTATTTATTTCTGTTGTCAATGGTTCTTAAAAGCACTACACCAATTATTCGTCATGCATTTATGAGCCATAATTGATGATATGTAGGAGTTCTATCTCCTGATTTATTTAAAGTGGATTTCATGAACACAGTTTGCCTGTAGCCCAGTAGTTTGGCAACAGTGCTGGTAAAATGAAGAATGTGACTCCATCAATATGAGAGGCCTCAATCCAAGTACTATGCAAATTGTTCTGTAATTATATTTATATGCTAATGAACCATAGTTAAATGTCAGTTCGTTTCCTGCACACCACCCCCAGCGTAAACACCTATCAATCACAGGTGTGAACAATATTTCAGTAGTTGTTTTTTTTTGCAATGCAACTTTACTCCCTTGTGTTTGGAAGTCTGGATATTCTTGGAAAACTTTATTTAGTAGTGTGAAGAATCCAATTAATTTCATTATTATGAAAATATTATCCTGTTTTATGCAGCACTATCTGTTTACTGTTTACTTTACAGGGCCACTGTTTACTACTGTTAACTTTACTACTCATATTGCACTATTCGTGTAGATACTGCACCTTAATTGCTATTATGCACTTCTGGTTAGAACGCCAACTACATTTCGTTGTGTCTGTAGTTATACTCTGCACAATGACAATAAAGTTGAATCTAATCTAATCTGAGTAATTATGACAGTAATTATGAATTCCATCCCATATCTTAAATGACCTGGCTGGTTGGTAAGACTCCAGGTTAATTGTTAACATTGTCTATGTTGATCTCTGTTGAACTCATCCCCTCTCACGGAGTAATTCTGAAATTGGGCAGTTGGCGAGCCACTGACATCATTCTATTCCAAGCTTGAGCAGCTCCCATAGCTGTGTCTTTGTTTTGTCCAACACAAGTAACTGCACACAAACTGCCCTGGCTAGGTCGTTTCTCCCAATAGAGCCCTCAAATGACGGTTTGGACTCTGTGTTTACATGCCACTGTGCTCGCAGACTCAAGAGACTGCAAGGCGCCCAGCCAGAAGCTGAATGCTAAGTGTCTGGTCATGAGCACTGGGGAGTTTTGGGTTGTTAGTGACCCTCCAGTTGGTAAGGGTTACATTTGTCTCGTTCTACGTACAATCATACAACCGGGAACTGAGCACTTCATTTTGATTCAGAAGTGAACGCCTCGGCTGCCTGCCAGTTAAAAAACAAACTGCACTTAACCTGGCGTCTCTTTGAGATGTTACTCAGAATCATCACACTGCCTGGTGCCCATAATGCAGCCAGCTTCATTGCACTGAACTCTAACTCTGTGGTAAGTGCAGTGGCATGTAAACACAGAATCCAAACCTAGCCAGGGCAGTTTGTGTGTGGTGACTTGTGTTGGCCAAAGCAAAGATACAACAAATATCATGGCTAGGGCTAGGCGATAAAACGATAACGATATGTATCGCGATACATAATCGACACGTAATCGATATCAAGAGAAAATGCGTTCGATGGAACGTTTCATTTCCATTCCGTTGGTATGAACAGAGCCCACTACAAAGAGGACTACACAGTAGGTAGGGGGCGAGGGAACATAGCTGCAGCACTTCACCGAGGAAGAGGCAACTGTCAAAGTGATGCATCAGCCTGAGAGTCATCAAAATCTTCTTTTAAACATGACAATATATTAACCACAGGCAACAGGAGTTTGAACATATTTATTTTGAAGAGACTTAATTGTTTTGAGCAATCTTAGTTGCGTGAGCATGCCATAAGCATCCTATTTCTTGACTTGAGGAACAAAGATGTAAT
>JAOPJK010000008.1:8465363-8476303 GCA_027123565.1 Phycis chesteri
CACACACACACACACACACACACACACACACACACACACACACACACACACACACACACACACACACACACACCTCACCTGCAGCTCGTAAGAGCTCTGCTGAGGACACCTGTGTTCAGCTCAGGACGGAGTACTCCGTATGCAGCAGGATATCACCAGGGTTTGACATTACGGGGATCATGTCACAGTATAAAGACCACAGGGCTGTCAGAGACTATCCACTGTCTCACACTCTGATGAGCACACTGCCAGGCTATATAGTGAAGTGATTTGTTTGGAAGCCAAACAAATAAATCCCTTCATATCTGAAACACACAAAGTCAGACTGGAGCCCTGAATGGCTTTCTCCACCAGCCTGTTGGTGTGACAGTGGGATATGGACGTATTTGACATTTTTCATCCTAAGTTTTTCACTCCCTTTGTTGTTTGGGAAAGGTTGTATTTTTTTATGTTCTTTTTTTCATTTCCCCTCAAACTCGGATGCTCTTTGTTTCCCTAAGTTCTGCCTGCTCGTCTCAGCGGGGAGGTGAGAGCATCAACAATGGCGGCAGATTCACAGCTCCTGATATCACACCTAACAATAGCTTTGACCCTAATACTATTCTCAATCTATCTCCCACATCTCTCTTCCACGGGCTCCCCGATGAGTCCACCGGCTGACAGACCTTCAAACCTTACTCCATTTCTGATTTGCGGAAACGTATTCTAAACAATAATGTCAGAATCTTTTTAATACATTAAATTTGTATGAAAACTCAAAATGCTTGATGTTCAGTAAACATGAATGGCGGTTATTCAAGTTCATATCTGTAAATGTCATCTTACAGGTAGGAGCTACATCTTTGGTGTTAATTGAATCAATCTTTACCGCCAGTTTCTGTTGAAACAGGAGGTTGGAATGAGAAGCCAAACCAAAGTGAGCAGGGCCTGATGTATGACCCCTTCCACCCATACTGTTCAACAGTTACCTTCCACATTAATTCAATGAGAGACTATTGATTTAGATGAATTCCCCTGAAGACTGATCGGTTACAGCTATACAGTATACGATACAGTATTTAACTATGAAAATCAAAGCTGCCAGTATAAACACATGAAATATGGATACATTTAGGAACACGGTGACAACACCGTATGGCTAGCCTTGCCTGTCACAGAGCAGCATGTTGAAATCCCTCGGTGGTGTGAGTTGGAGCCGTGGATGGAAAGTGTCTAGAGGTCAAAGTGGTGTAATTTGGAGCTGTGGATGGAATGTGTCTGGAGGTCAGCGCTGTAGGCGCAGGGATGCAGAGAGAGGATGGTTCTGGTTCTCGCTGTCAGAGATAAGACAGGGTAGCATGATGGGGCCAAATGGCAGGGGAGAGAAAAGCACAAATTATCTGATCTACCAGAGGCCTCGTATTCACTGTGAATAACACCAGGGAATTAGAAGGATATCTTGACATTTTTTGCTGCTATGGGCGGCACTATGGAAGCACCTCTGACCTTCTGCTATGTTCTTTTGTCACAGTTGGAGGTGGGTTCAGTATTGTGCTGATATTTGCAGTACACAGAACATGTGGAGTCCTGCTGAGATCTGGGAAACATCTCAGCAATGTCTGTGACCCTAACCTGCCTTCCATCAACCCACATGAGACGTGATTATAACTCAGAGACCCTATTTCAGGCCAACAATCAGGCCTTCTTAATGCTCCTGCATGTTAATTACATGACAGGTTTAATTGTAGTACTTTATTTGTACACCTAATCCTTTGTTACTGCATCGTTTATATAATATCGCATAGAAAAGTACTCTCAGGTCCACAATTGAGCGGTTCTTCTGTTCTTCTGAAGGTCTTCTGAGGACAATCAAGTAATAATTCCAAAACCCCGGCGTGTGATTCGTGGAACATTGGCGGCGTTCGCCACGGGCTCTGATGTTCCGGCCGTGCGATGTTCTTACTGTCTGGATCCCGTCGGCGATTACCTTTCCCTCGCTGGGTTTCCTGTCCTGGTGATCATCTCTGCTCGGCCTGACAGGCTGAACAGTGTCATCTGACCTCTGGGAGTCTCCCTCTCTCATGAGTGAGTGTGAGCTGACAGCAGCTTAATGCCAAGCACCCGGGCGCGCCTGTCGTAGCCCCACTAGAGGAGCCGATACTGAGGTGTCTCCTGCAGAAGATCCCAGCTATCTATAGCTGCAGCCTCCACAGCTGTCACAGCGTAGCCTCCAGTCTATTTCTGAGTTCTTATTAATTCATTAGGAACATGTCTCTTTTATAGCAGGAAATATTTGAATACGTGTTTAACCCTGGCTTTTTTTCTGCTGACCTATTAAAACCTTTTCTATCTATGGGTGTAATTTATTCCAGAAAAAAACACCCCATTCTGTCATTATTTCCTATTCCTTCTACTAGCTGACAAAGAAAATAGCGTCCTTTCCCTGTGGTATTCTAAATAAGCCCCAGCAATATGAAAAGTACAATAAAGTATAAACTGTACAGACGAACACATCAAGAAGTAAAAGTGTGAAACTCTTTACAACAATAACAATAGGTTTGGCTGTAGTTCCTGTCACATATGAGCCAGTATAAAGCAGGGCTGAGCCAGTATCAGCCCTCATGATTCATGTCTTCAAGTTATTTAAAGTTAGTTTTTTTGCTGTAGCCACTAGACCTCAAAATGGACGATTGTTTGCATGTTGGAACAAAAGTATTGAACTTAATCAACCTCTGTTGGTGTGCAAGGCATCAGACTTAATAGCAGGTAAAGGTCTGGTCTGCTGGCCTTTGAGCCCAACAAATGAAATGATGAGTTAGGGTTAGTATATAACCTAGTCTTTATGGAGTGTGGCGACATATTTCTCAGAATTCAGCAGCAAACTGCACTAGCAATTTACACCAGTTGGAATGCAACACTGAAAAGAGATGGTTTGATTTGTGCTATTGAAAACTACATGCGGGAAAAAAGAAAAAGAAAAATCCAATGCGAAGTGATCCCTGTTCGAGCCATTTCACCACCGAACAGATGTGAGTAATTTAGATGCCCCATTATTTTCCATTACAAATTTTCACTGAAGCAGTAGTCTGTATGTGGCCCCTTCTAAAGCAGCCGCTCTCAGCCACTCTGTTCTCCAGCCCTGGTCTGTTCCCAGCAGGGGTAATGTGTTATATTCAGACAGAAGATCCTTCTGCTTGCAGAGTGCCATAGTCGGCGTACTAGGGTTGAAATCATTTGTATTGATACTCCCCTCGGCAGTATAGGGTTTATGTTCGATGGCGGATAACAGGCAATTTGCTTTGTTCCCCATGTTCCAGTCTTTTTTTTGTGTGGGTTTGTACAGCAGTAGAACTAACGACACAATAACAGGAACACATAACAGATTACGATTCATATCATTTTAATGTTCATCTAAAATGACGACTGAAATGCTACATCTAAAGCACTGGGTTAAACATCACACTTCAAGAAGATTCAGGAGATCCCAGATGATCAAGTTGAGTTGATTGTGCCAGAAAACCTGATGTGTTCATAGGATGATGGAGAACATGGATGCTGATCATAAAATGTCCACTTGGCACACTCCCAGCCTCTGGCAGCTGGGAAGCACCCATGTGCCTTACTGCTCGTCTCACAAATCATCAAATCTGGGTGAACGGTGCCTTTCCACTTTGGTTGAAGATCCCCGTAACAAACCAAGAAACAAGGTGTAACTCGTTCAGTTGTTGGTTTCCGTCCCAGGCTCCGTCTCCTCCAGAAGTTCTGCTGTAGCGTGGCCCGACTGCTGGAGCTGAGATTATCGCACTGCTAAGTCAATTCCAAACCTTCCTCTCCAATGTTTGATTTCCCCCCACGAGATCCACAGATGGAGCTGATGCTAGCCATGGCCGGGGTCCCTCTGGAGATAAGCCCAGGTGACTTGAGCACACGCTGTCCCCCTTGGGGACAGTCGTGTGGCTATCTGATGCTAAGGGCTGCGGTCAGGATACCTAACTATGGATGGGATAAGGCAAATCCCTCCGTTGTACTGCCAGGAGATACAGCGGGGTTATCTCGCCACATCGCAGGACGGGTGCTCTTTAGAGAACGGTGTCGCCACGGAGACGTCCAAGTCCTCTCTGAGGAGGACTGGGCCAGCGGCGTGCCGCGGAGATACGCAGCCGACCAGACTGAGCCTGTCCTTTGATGACCCTCTGGCTCTGGGTGTTCAGTGAACTGAGAGCGTGAACCCTCCTTTATGTTTTTATGATGATTTCACAAAGGCCTTCCTCATGCCTTTCTTTTTGCCTTAAGTTCTCTCTTGCCTTTTAAACCAACCTGGCCAACATGAAAATGTCTTCCTCATTGTGGAACTAAGACTGATTCAATCACCATATCGGAATTTGACTTGACGTGTAGAAAGTCCCTTTGTTTTATCCAGGACATTAATGTTCAACAAAGCTATTTTATGGCTGATAAATTAACCACTGCTATTTGTGCTAATTAACTGCACAGGTCAATGTTCCATCTTCACTCAGTACAGCAATATATGTGAGAGTGTATTCTTAATTTAATGGTTTATAAAAGGTTGCATTAAGCCTGAGTTGCTATTAGTGGCCTCAAAAGATCAGTGATCCACTGGGACATTTTTAAATATTGTTGTAGAGATACTTTCTCCTTCAATTAGTAGCTATAAATTATTCAAAAACATTATTCATTCGAACGATGGAAACACTATTTAACACCTGGTGACATTGTCATAATTTATACCATTATCTTCTAATTAAGAGAATGTGGACCCTAAGTTGGAGGTTGGTTCACTGTTAACTGTAGAAGACAAAACTATAACGGTTTTGTAGCTTCCAAATAATTTATCTTAACACACTAATTATAATGACAATAGAGAAGGAATTCACTTGATCAACTTATCAATATCATAAGGTGATTGTTGCTTGTTGCTTGTTTTTCTTACCGAGTCCTGATATATTTTTTCTTTCAAAATATTTTTCTTTCAATGTGCCAATAGTTTCTCAATGACATTACAGGTTTGGTTTTGAGTGCACATTCAAAACAAACCAACCTGCCATGGCTTGCCATGGTCCTCAACTGACTTCAGTTGTTCTATAAAGTACTATTACTTGTGTTAACGTTCGATAGAGTACTATTATGTGCAAAGAAAGACAAATATTGATGAAAGCATTCATTTGATATTTCCATGAAAAGCCGGTCCAGACGTTCTTGTGGTTTGAGGTGACTGTCTCTGGATTTAGTCCTGAATGGAAAGCAGGCCGGGCGTCCACATGTCTGACCCCTGAAGTGGCCCTGACACGCTGTTCTGTCGGAGTCCTATTCTGTTTACTTTGTCATAAGACGGCTCCTCGACGTCTCAAGGTACCCCCGTGTCTGGGGGTGTCTGGGGGCTCCCCAGCTGTTGACATGCGGACCACAGTGGTTCTGTCAAGTAAACACGGCTCTGGTATTTCAGCTGCAGGGGTTCTGTGAGACCAAATACAAATCTCTGGGTTTCCAGGATGAAAAGACATTTTCAGTTTCAGTTGTCACCATTGTTAAGTTGTTTGTCGTATTCCAGCCTGAAATAAAGCGAACAACTGAATGTGTTAGGGTGAATAACAGCAATTACCCAATTACACTATTATCACAGAACCTAAATGACACGAGGATGGGTTGCCTATACCCAGTTCCCTGCCAGCCATATGATTGTACAGCATAGCGTGAAATGTACCATCACCACATCCATTTCAATGTTGGAGTAAAAAATAATGGCTTGACACTTAGGGCTTGAGGCAACCATTTGCACGTATGTTTTTAAGAAGATTATAATGTAATAAAGATTTAGAGCGTAGCATGGCTATTGCTTTGCAGTCGAAAGCGATGAGTAACACGTGTTCATGTGGCAAAGAGCAGCGTTCAACATGCTGATGGGGACTACAGTTGAGACTATCACTCCCTGTCTATGTGGTGGATTTAAATCCCAGCGTGTTAAACCCACCACATAGACCTGTGAGTTCCACACCACTGGCCCCTACCTTCAGGGGCTCGCATTATCACACCTTGTCTTCATTTTTGCATATTTTGTGAGCATCAAATTTCTTATTACATTAGTATAACATCACATCACTGGTATGTTTACATTCATGTTCCTGTGGAATGTAAGCCAATGTGCTATTAAATGTGTTTTTATGAAGTGTTTCGGGCTGAGATTTCGAAATGAAAAAATATGGGAGCCTTAGCTTGATTTCTCATTTTGCTGCGGTTGTTTGGGCTTCTGAGATCTCAGAAATTAGTTCCACTTGCGTTTCTTTGGCAAACTTTGACGCAAACAGTGTTTCTTCCACAGAAACACACACACACACACACACACACACACACACACACACACACACACACAGAAGCGCTAAATGCATTCTCATAATTAGTCACAAGATAAGAACTTTTTCGCTATCTCAGCAGTACAAGTCAACTGAGGCTGGTTTCCGGACCAGATTCTATCTGCAAACTACCAAACTAACTATCTTCCCCTTTGCTCTTGTCAGACAAAGTTTTAATGAATCCAGTTCAGCACCAGATCAAGGAGAGCCTTGATGGTCTGTGCACACAGAACGCTAACATTAGCCGCCACCAACACGGACACAGTGCTAAATAGCCTGATTGAAACAGCTGTGTAATAGCTTGCATGAGGTTGAGACAGAACCCCAGCCATAATGGACCTTATCTGGCAGAGGGATTAGTGTTCAACTGAGCAAAACACCATTTAACTGTGGTCAGCTGGGAGGACCACTACTAACACCCAGCAGGCTTTTGTGGGTTTTCTCCAACAAATGGCACAGAGGAGCTCACAGTCTCCCTCGGTACCAGAACTCGGATCCATGAGCGTCCAGAGGAGGTGATGTTCAGAGGGATGGACAGAGTGGAGACAGCCATGTGGCGTGGTGGTGTGTAGGGAGATGAGCTGGAGGAGGTGACATCAGAGATCAGAGACCAAGTGAACTGTGGACATCTGTGAGTTCCTTCTGGACTTGACGACCACATTCTTTAGTCTGCCAGCTCTGTGAACAAACTGAAGGAAACAACAGAAACATGGAAAGATAGCCACCAGCGCTCTTGACGTTTGGTGTTCCATAGCGTGTTCCCAGCTATTCCGAGCAGCATTCCCTGTGCTGGGAAACTCTGCATCACCTTCTCTTTTTTCACGTGGGGGTGGGGCTTGACACGGATCAATGGCTCATCTTTTGTCCCACTTCACAGAATCTGCTGCCATTAGCCGCCATCTCGGGGTAATTTACTGAGTCTTTTTTAAAATGCCACTGTAAGACTTGGGGTGTTTGAATATCTCCCCTTCTGTTTGATCAGCCTTCAACCTGCTGGGGAGCGGAAGCTGCCTCACATGGCGTCTCAAGGGGAATGATTGTTCCCCGGTTTTTAGTATTCTCTAACAGGCTGCCCAGCCTCAGAACAGAATGCTCCTCCTTTTATTTTTCCTAAAAGGTTAGACGACCAGCAATCGTAACATAAATTACGTTACTATTAAGCACTAAAATGGGGACATTTTAACACCTTTGATGACCAACTAAACTGCCTTTTCCTTCTAATCGCCGTTCTATACAGAATAAACCCACTTATTTTGATGAAGATTTAGGATGCTTGAAATTATGATTGTAGTTAGTCTTGCTGAGGCCTAAGCAGCCCTTACGACTTGCCAAGTGCATGATGGGAAAGATCTGCTAAAAGCCCGGAAATCAAGTTAAGATATACAACACTCAAAGGAACACAATTGTTGATACTTGAGCAATTGCAGGATTATTACAGGTGTTCACTGATATTGTTTGTGAGGTTTTATGGCAATTTCCATTGAAAAGAATTACCACTGGCTATTTCAGTAAAAAAAGCAAAAAGCCTAGGGACATTCTGGAGCAATTGCACATTGAATTAGCAGAAAAAGGCTGTTATCTTGGTTTATCTTCAGAAATGAGTTATTTTACGCTGCTTTTGTATGTTTTGTATGTACAGTGTGCCGCTTTGACCCTGGCTGCTTGATTTGTAACAACACACTGGAGAGTTATTCATCTAGACGTCTCTGCATGTCCACCAGAATGCCCGGGGGACAACACACTCAAATTCATGATCAATTATACAACACCTAGTAATGCTGAAAATAGTGTTGGCCTCTTACCTCTGTTTCATAACAGCATCATTATAGATATTGTCAGGGAATGGCTGCTGCTGCATCTGATGTTGATTTGGCCAATCATAACGGCTCAATTCTTTCACGGTAGCTGTGCAATATTTCTTCCGAGTAATATTGTCCAAAGCTGATTTGGATTTCCATGTAGATCTGATTAAACAACAAATCGTCTTTTCATTCTTGATATTGGTGAATGTACCGTGCATCTGAAATGCCAAACACAATACTAATAACTAAAAGGATTTGGAGTCACTTGTAATCTCAGATGATCCAGAGCAAGCAGACTTTGAGGATCACTGTCAGAACGTGCTGTGATCGAACCAGCTGTGTAATGGCTCGCTTTGGCTCTTTCTTCGGCAAAAACGTCTAATAACTAAATATTTATTTTTTGAAGTGTAATTAAAAAAAAAACTTTTTCCTTTCGTCTTCGCTCATGTTGCTCTGTGAATGGCATCTAATGGGGGATTGGATTCATTAGAGCGAGGGCTGTGTGCTAACTCGCCCACTCCGCCCGTCGGCCGGGTCACGGGGAAGGGCCGTACCGTGGTGCAGCTCTGCATGGCCACCACCATTACAGGAGAGCAGTGCGGGCCTGAAATCAACATTAGCACAGCGCACTAGTTGGCCAGGCCTGAAATGAACCAGCATGGAGCAGGCTGATGAGCAGGAGCTAAATAGCAACGCAAGCAGCATATTAGCTGATTGGTGAAAGTTTAACTGAAGGGCGGTGCTGTGTGTGTGTGTGTGTGTGTGTGTGTGGGGGGGGGGTGAATGCGTGTGTGTGTCTACAAACCAGGCCTTAATCGTGGCATTAAGCGAAGAATTTGAGTCGGCTGGAAATCTGTTAGCTACGGAGAATGGAGAGAGAGAGAGAGAGAGAGAGGGAGGTGAGGGAGGTGAGGGAGGCCTCCTAATGGGCAGCTCTCTGTTCCACCTGGCCGTGACCCTTCCAGACGAGCAGTGGGTACAGTTCACTACGGTTGAAAGTGGGCCTGTCCTGACTTTTGCATCTTTTTCAACCCATTGGACGATAGAAAATGGAGATGTTGTCTTGGTTCGCGGGGTATTTTTCTATTTTGCGAGATATTTTTCCAAAGTCAACCCCACCTCCCCCCAGCCCGTATTTCCACCCTGAGTCCGGGGGGGTTATGGGTTATTGCTCAGATGCCCTGAGTGGCCCCTCTAGCAGGTTACTATTGATTCTGCAGGAGCTGATGAATCAATCATCTCTCTCCTGCAGGTACAGAAGCATTATGGGAAAACGAGGAGCCTCTGCCTTCTCCGACATGTAAGCACACTGTGTTCCCACTCCGCTGATCCCCTCTCGTCTTCGTCCTGAGTCATTACGGCCCTCCATATATCGAAGCATGTCACACACCACGCTGCTGTGGGCCTCAGCCCACTGCCCCCGTCAGAGACAGACCACGCGGCGGCAGGAATTAACTCCGTGATATTACGCTCGGTTGGAGGCAGTGAATCAAACAGCCCTTATACTGTCCCAGGCAGGCTGGAGCGGAGCTCTGCCTTCTTGAGGCTGTACATTATAAAAACAAGGGGATGCTGTGTACACATTTTATGCTTTGTTTGTCCCTGGAACTCTTTGTTTTTGTTTCTCAAGGGAACAATCTGCTCTGAAGAAACGGTGAAGGAAAACAGGTCTGTGCTGCACGTGTTACCTGCTGGGCTCTGCTCTCGCAGGAGCTTGTGTGGGCATCTGCATGTGCTTGATAGTCTCTAATCTCTAGCCTACTTTAGACTGGTCAGGACTCATTGTAATTGAATTGAATTTAGATTATTTGTATTTACTTGGCGTGGTGAGGACCAGGTCAACCAAATGGTCTCCAGGTGATAGCTGGTCATGTGATTGTTGCTCTCCAGGTGATAGCTGGTCATGTGATTGTTGCTCTCCAGGTGATAGCTGGTCATGTGATTGTTGCTCTCCAGGTGATAGCTGGTCATGTGATTGTTCCTCACCTGCATGCAACCAAAGCCCGCTCACACGTCGATGCTGGTTCTCTACAAACGGAAACGAGACATTCTGAAATCCTGCCTACAGATTCTGCATTCAAATGCAGACATCTATTTATAAAGATTTATATAACCAGATTAAATTACAAGATGACCAATTAGCTGTCATGGGGCCATTGAATATCTTGAATAACCTTACGAATAACTCTTTATTTTCCACGGTGTGCTGTACAGTGATGTTTGGTAGTGTTCTGTGATTCCTTCGTTTCACAGAACTGGAGAGGTACGCTGACACAAACTCAGAGCTCATAATATGCTCCCCCCCAGTGTCAATGCTACCGGGACAATTCAGAATGAAAGGCCCGGTCCTGATAACGCAGCCGCCCTGGTACCTGTTCTGGGAACACTGCGGCGTGCAGCAGATGGGCGCTGACGCAGAGCTCCACTCCGCAGCCTGTGTGACGAGCGGGGAGGAGCGGAGGAACGCACGGCCAGACTTAACAAAGCTCCATATGTGGTCATGGCCACGGAACACAGTTGTGTGAGAAACAACCAGGTTGATCCATCACATCAGCCAACGAGGAACGTTAACGAAGCCAACGTGCTTGGGAGAAAGGAAATTGGAGCTCTGACAATGATGCATCACGGCAGCTCTGATGTACCGGAGACTAGTGGAGCATTTTATGCAAAGTGCATTTTATTTAAGGAACACTGTGTATTCAGTGGCCAAAAGCGTGTGTGTGTGTGTGTGTGCGCGTGCGTGTGTGCGTCCGTGTATGTTTAAATGTCTTCTGACATAGGCTAATAGGCT
>JAOPJK010000008.1:8716881-8728435 GCA_027123565.1 Phycis chesteri
AACCTTCACAACAATCATCTAACTCCCAGGAAAGTAGTCACCGTCGATATATATTCTGCGATGGGTACAGCCCAGATATTCGACGTACGAGTATGTTATTCGTTTTTTTAATAAAACCGTGAATGCAGTGTGTGTGTGTATGTGTGTGTGTGTGTGTGTGTTTTTAGTGATTCAACAGACTACTGACAAAAGCTGTTCCACAGAGGAAACAAGGCTGACCTGGAGCTTGTGGAATAACAACGTGTGGTTCCGCAAAGAGTACATCCTCAAGTTGCATATAATGAAAAGAGAGAATTGAATACAGCCAGCATCTCATATACGGTACTGTACAATATTCCACGGTCGAGAACCCAGACAAGCAGAAATGAAAGACACTAAATCTTGAAAGACAAGCACAGGACAGTATACAACGTATGTCTGGAAAAAGTAGGAAAAAACTCTCCTGAGTGCCAGCCCTCAAGCGTCTTCACTGCTTCTCCTCTTGAGGAGAGCCAGACCACCGGCCACCGCAGCAGACCCCGTGTCCACTGAAACCCCTTCGACACCCAGCCTCGTTTGGTTCCCCCAACCCCGCGGTTCACTCCATCTGTGTGTCATTTCATCACACACACACACCCCCCCCACACACACACACACGCACACACACGCGCGCGCGCCCGTTGCCCGCTCAGTACTTGCCCGTGAGCGCGCAGATGTTGGCGCAGGCGTTCCGGATGCTGTAGCAGCAGATGATCTCCTTGAAGGTCTTCCTCATCTCCTGGCTGCGGAAGGCGTAGATGAGGGGGTCGATCACCGAGTTGCACATGATGAGGATGAGGTACATGTTGAAGTGGGACATGAAGCACACGCAGTACAGGTTGCGCGGGCAGGAGATCATGAGGATGAGGTGGAGGAAGAACGGCGCCCAGCACACGATGAAGATGCCCAGCAGGATGGTGAGCGTGATGGCGCCCTTCATGCTGGCGCGCTGGTGGATGGAGTTGTAGCCCGGCAGTGCCGCGATGCGCTTGACGTGGGACCGCGCCAGCATGAACATGTGGCTGTAGAGGGACGCCATCAGCAGCAGCATGGCGAAGAACATGGACACCAGGCAGATGATGACGGGCGTGGTGTCCCAGTAGACGATGAAGACGATGCCGCAGCCCGTGCAGAAGGTCCAGATGCCGGCGATGATGAAGCCGGCCCGGCGCACCGTGACGATGTTGTGGTACCGCAGGGCGTAGAATATGGTCACGTATCTGGGCGAGAGCAGACCACAGTTTGCGTCAACCTCGTTGTCGCCATGGGCCCGACGGCAGAGGAGCGCGTAATATGTATTGGGACATATTGTGACTGCAGCCGCCCCACGCACACACGCCTCACACCATGGAGTGCACACAAAGCTCCGCTATACAAGCTATGGCTATTTTTTCATTTATTTCAAATGAATGAATAAACACAACGACAACAAAAAGTAAAGCACCACTCAGTGAACGTATTTGTCATGATTTGCAAGATTTGTTATGTACGGTCCGCATGACAAATGCTCTCAAAGCATTCGGCCTCTCTGACCACCTCTTGTCAGTGCATCGGTCTATCGAGAGTCCTTCTGGAAGCCGTCCGTGTATTTATAGAAACGTTTGAGATTCCCTGTGTTGAGTCAAAGGACCATCGGCGCCCACCTCTCTCCCTCCCCTCCCCCGCCAGCCCTACCGGTCCACAGCGATGGCCAGTAGGCTGCACATGGACGCCACCACGGAGATGCAGATCATGGAGTCAAACACGTTGTCCATCTGCCGGATGAAGCTGTCCTCCACCACCAGCTGCTGGTTGTTCAGCAGGTAGATCACGATGGTCTCCCACGCGTTGGACACGCTCACCAGCATGTCGGCCACCGCCAGACTGCAGGGAGCCACAGCAACACTCGGATCACAGAACTTCACAGAACTCGGGATCACACACCAGCCGACTGTAGCCGGGGGATGTCAGACACTGTGTTTATAGCGGTACGCTAGTGATGACACTTTGGCATCTGCGATCTCATTTTGTGAAGCACGCGTTACCTGCAGACA
Source organism: Phycis chesteri (assembly GCA_027123565.1). Taxonomy (NCBI): domain Eukaryota; kingdom Metazoa; phylum Chordata; class Actinopteri; order Gadiformes; family Phycidae; genus Phycis; species Phycis chesteri. The sequence continues at coordinate 8,718,933 of JAOPJK010000008.1, forward strand.
AAGAAGTACATGGGAGAGTGGAGGTTCTTGTTCTTCACGATAGCCGTGATGACCAGGATGTTCTCCAGCAGAGAGATGATCCCCAGGATGAGGAATATCTGCTCCATCACCAGAGATACACAGTAGAGATGCATGGGTCAGGAACCACCCAATAGATACAACGTACAGCCGTATTAAAATGGGAAACTGCGATGATCAGTGTTGCAGAAGAGACCATAAATATGCATGCTCAGTGACCTGCATTTGCATATTGTGCAGCAATGATGAGAAGGAATGTATTAACGTGAATGTCAACAAACACACAATGCTTTTGCACACTGACATATGGAGGTCCACACAGGAGGAGGTCCACACAGGAAGAGGCTCACACAGAGGGCAGCTGACACAGAAGGAAGTCCACACAGAAGGGGGTTCACAAACATGGAGGTCCACACAGAAGGGGGTACACACAGAAGGAGGTCCACACAGAAGGGGGTTCACACAGAAGGGGATCCACACAGAAGGAGGTCCACACAGAAGGGGGCTCACAGAGGAGGAGGTTCCCCATCAGGCATACAGACCTCTATGGCGATGTGCAACTGCTCGCAGGCCACCGGCTTGGCCCCGCCCACTGTGGCCGGCTGTAGCGGCGGGTGCAGGGTGTAGTTCTGCTGGTCATAATAGTAGCCCAAGGTAGAGTTTCCGGAAAACTCCCCCTGCTGGAACCAGGCCTCGCCGGACACGTTCATGACCGCCGTGGCTCTGGCCGTTCCGTATTCGACGTCTGGATCCCTCACCAGCGGCTGGCGGCGCCGGCACGACTCCCTGTGGGCGGGAGGGCGGTCTGTCAGAGGAGAGCCAACAACAACAGAGGAGTTAGCTCAAAGTCAGCAGCTCAGCAACAGAGGAGTTAGCTCAAAGTCAGCAGCTCAACAACAAGAGAGGAGTTAGCTCAAAGTCAGCACCTCAATGCAACCTTGATGGGGGTTTATTTGAAGGGCGTGCATCGGACTGACATGACACCGTCGTGACACACGTCGTGAATATGAAGGAGTCTTTTCTGAATGTTTAAGACTGTGGGCGTTACGTGTCCTTCCGTACATTGTGTCATTTTGTAACATTTTTTCAACTTAAAAAAGCGATGAAGCTGTATGTTGAGGTGGCCTCGGGGTTGGTCCCGATGCTGTTGTGTTTCTCCTGTTTCAGGACGGGGATGGGTGGCACTGGGTCCTCATCAGAAACACAGCCCACCTGGACAGGCTGGGCTCAGGAGACCTGCAGGACCCTCTCTCTCTTCCCCTGCTACCATTTGTCTCTTGTGTTCCACATACATACACCCACACCTCACCCACACATAGCCGACATACCTGCTGACTGACTAATAATAATTATTCAATTTATTTAATGAAAACCTTTTCCCGTATCTAGACTATGCGTGGTCTCCCTCTTTTGCAGCATACTTTTGAGTCAGGTTGTGAAAACGTGTAAATCATTAAACTGTCCCAAACTTGACGGTCTCATGACAGCCCATGTTAAAATAGCGGAAATGGCAAACGGCAATGGCAACAGCCGTACACATTCGTAAAGACTCTTTTATATTCATGACATGTGTCATGGCATGGTTATGACTGCATCATGTCGGTCTTATAAACACCCTTCAAATAAAGTCTTACACTAATCGCTTATCTTCAAATAAATGTTCCAACAGAGCCAACAGTAGTCTGTCAAGTATTCAATAGTGTCTAATTGAATGCATTGAACCAGCGAGGCTAGAAAGGTTTACATATTATAATTACACTGGCTCTCAACAGCCATGCATGCACCCTGTATTTATTCCTTGACTGACTGAATAAATAGAGGTTTCTAACTCACCACATTCAAGTCCAGCTGTTGGCCTGAAGGATTGCCCTGAAGGGCAACATTTATCTCTTACAAATGATTCATCAGAATCAGGTAATACACACTGTGAAGGATATTTGGATTGCATGATCCAAGAAATCCCATTCCAAAACGTTTGCCTTGGGCAAAATACTAAAGGAACTACTGGCATTGTGTTGACATGAACAAATAAGAATGACACGTGTGACCTAATGCATCTCACAAAATCTCATCTCAACTACGCATGTCTTCTGCCATAGAGGGACATTTTGACAACGTTGATGTTTAGGTCCAAAGGGACCCGTATTGAGAAACCACCTGTTCTGTGGTTTGGGTTGGAGAACAGGCCGCTCTTTCCCAGACGCCCTCTGCCTTTTAAGCCCCACAGCGGTTGAACACGCGCTGCATTATCTTGCATGAACACCTGCTTCCTGGTCGGAGCTGGCTGTTATTCTGCTTCGCTTTTTGTTTTGTTTTTAACCATGGCAGAAATGTTTACTTTGTAAAAACGTTCGTTCATTTCGCAATCTTTGGACGTATGAAAGCGGACTCTTGTTGTGGGTTGTGTCCAGGCATTAGTGTGGATTCATCTCACTTTTGTGGTTGATATTCTTATTGAATGCATGCCCATAGCATGTGTTTGAACTGAACATAAGAATGCTGTAGTAACCACGAGTCCCTAAAAGAACCAAAACAACAACAACCATCTGTGCGGTTCTCAAAGAGAATAACGGAGGTAAGGGACGTGTTGAAGAAGCCTTTGATCTGCCCCACGTAGAAGAGCTCCCTGAGCCTGGGGAGTCGTTTCCCTTAGCTGAGGAGAGAACATGACTCGGAGGAGTGTATCCTATGCCCCCCCCTAGGGATGGCGGATCCCAGCAGATCGTCAACTTGTGACTCACTGTGCAAAAGCAAGCAATTTTCAGTGGCAGATGACAGGATAGAGTGGTGTGAAGATATAGCCAGGTTTCATTCAGGGATGCCCTGAAGCATTGCCATGAAAAATGTATGCCATAAGCCACCCCGGGGTGTCTTATTATCTGAAAATAATGTACAAGGTCGAGCTGAGCTCGTCACAGCCATCAAATGATTGTCCACTGGTGGTTTAGTCCACTTCTACCACAGTTGCCAAGCAGGCTTACATATCAGTAACTTCATCTCTAGCATTAGCCTTAGCTTTAACATTAGATTTCTATTGAATCAGTGTAATATGGTTCCATTGTGCTTTGAGCGTATTGTTTATACATTGTCGAGGAAACGTGGCGATCGTTGCTGTTATTGTTGGATTTGTAGAGCATTTATTTGGAACTGGCAACAGGGTAGGTGCAAGGTGTCCCATTATTTAAAAAATATGAAGACAGAATATAGAATATTAAAGACAATAAATAAATACCTCAATAAGCACGTAGGTGAACCCAGGCGCTTCAAGCCGGGAGTTTAATTAATAAAAAAATGTATCATTACGCGTCGTGGATAATAATTATAAATATTTTATGGGGATTCACCCCACACACATAGAAAGATATCATAGCCGAGCTGCGTGTGTGTCGGGGGCTTCTGAAGAAGGTTAGCAGACTGTACGGTGAAGATGCCTGAAGGAATGAACGAATGAACAAATGACGTGCAGAGTGGTGCCTGAGCGGCCTCCTACCAGGAAGTGCCACGAGAGGGGAACGCAAAAGGACGACGGCGGCGCTCGTCTGGGAGAGCACATGTTTAAATGGATTACATGCTTCGTTTGATTCATCAAGGTTTTTTTTCTTCCAGCTCAAAACCACCCGAGTGTTTGCGTATTTTTATCTCCCACATGACTCGGCGGACAGATAATACCCTTATTTGGGGAAAAATGCATGATGCATCTTATATTCAAAATGTATTGGGGCTTAAACTTAATCACTCCACGTGGTCATGTGGGCCATCGCTGGTGCGCTTGGCATCGGACAGCAGAGCTCCACATTCGCTGAGGCTCGACAAACAGAATGAGATACGCTGCGATGCTCCGGAGCACTGAGTACCAGAGCGTGGCACCGTGTGTCTCGTTCTACCTTCTCCCTGAGCGGAACACAAGGAGGCTCAGGGCAACCTCAAACATGGCGGCGGTGATGACATCCCGTTGGCATTGTTTTGTTTTGTCGGTTTGATTTCAACGGAAACATGTTTTTCTTCTCGTGTCCGAGTTGCCACTGTGCCAAATACAGACACAGACACTTTTAATGGGGAACCCATCTCAACAAGGCTATCTGTGTGTCCATTTTGTTGGGTAACTTAATAACAATTCCACGGCACAGTTTTGCATTTGGCAAATAAAAAAATAAAACATCTTATATATTGGATCTTGAGTGTTGGTTCTGTGTCATCACTCACCAACAATAACATATCTTTATCACTAAAGGGACAAATATGGGTTGAGAGTGCATATCCATTAAAAAGTAATTGTAGAGCTCAAAATAAGTTATTGTTGGTGGGAGAATTTTATCAGTGTTATAATGCTGAATATCTCCAAGGCAGCATAGAGAATACAGACCAGAGGATGAACTCTCTTCACCTCCTTTACTTGGAAATAAAACGAATAATATACATCCCTAGTTCTTTAGTAATTTAAAGTGTGTACAAAATGTCCATGACAAACATGGACAATAAACACTTTGTTGTAATTTTCCACAGCCATATTATCCACCAATTCAACACACAATGCAATGAGGTTGGTATATTTAGTGTTTTGGCTGACTTTCTAATGATTATTGTATTGATTTGTGTTAGAATGAGCACTTCATGATGTGCCCCGCCGTTAACTCAACTGCACTCCCTTCCTCATGCCAAGCAGCTTCTAACAGTTTCCTTCTGCTGCTCGTTCATGAACACACATCTCCGGGGGCGATCGTAAATCCATTTCCATCCATTCCATCCACACACAACGAACTGTGCATGTGCCGTCATCACTCTCTCCCCTCCTTAAGTGAGGCCGACCCTTTGATCCGTTATCCTTTTGACAGCTCGGCTGTTCCCCTGGAAGGACGTTGAGTTCTTGTTGTTCAGAAAGAATCCAGGCGGCCACGAATCCCTTCGAGGAGTCCTCCCACCCAGCGCCATGTGGCTCTGCCCTGATGGCCGCTGTCACCTCTCGGTTTGGGTAACGCTTCATTGTTATGCCTGCCAATTATTTCTGGAGTCCATGTCTGAACGCGACTAGGGAAGGGTCAAACGCATCAGACGATCATGCCATCGCGTGGTCAGGAAGTATGTTTTACCTCTGTCTTCGTTAACTGCAAAGTCAGCTCGTCCAGTTGCCAAATTGGATGAAAAAAACCAACCTTTACCAATGCAACCATTCAAGAAAAAAAAGGGTTTACTGTATTTCATGTACCATACAGTAATGCTTCTACAAATAATATTGAATTAATGTGTCCTCAATATAAATGGGCAATACTGATCAACTATGAAGGAAGCTATGATTCCATACCGTGCCAATAATAATAATAATTACTTATTTATCAATTAATAATCTCATCAGTTACGAGTATTGCACACAACCACCTAATATTCATTTTAGCTTAATTTCTAAGGAAGCTTACAATCTTTTAATAATTACTAAGTCATCCTAACTGTTAAGAATAAAAAAAGTGTCCTCCCTTAGGGAAAAGGTGACAGAGTTTAATGCAGTAGCACAATTATGGCAATAACTTGAATAAAATATGGCAATAACACTGATCAAATATTTTTCATCTCAAAAGATGGACAAGACTGGTCTGTATGTCAACACATACAGTAGATCAATGAATATGTCAACCAGTAGAACAATTAGATGCATTAAGCATGTGTAGAATGAAGAGTAAGGGGGGACAGGCAACCTTCAAACTCTATTGGTCTGATGGCGTTCTCTTTCTTCACGTAGCTGAGAGTGACGTTTGTCCCTGCCTTCAAGACATCACCATCACCATCATTATTTTGAATAGAAAAGAAAAACATAATAGCAGACGGTACAAGAATAGAGCCACATATATTTCAAAGTAAAAATATGTTAATGATTTCTTAAGCACTTATTGTAACTTTGTTTAAAAAACAAAATGCAATATGTAAATTGGTCTATGTCGTAGCATACACGGCTGTTTAATCCTAATTATTGGACCATTCTGTTCCCATGTCCCGAGGTCACTCATTCATACATTGTAATAAGGCTTGGCTATACTTAGTCAAATTAAAAAAAAAAAAACAACACTCGGATGTTATTCCAATAGACGTGATTGATTTGACGTCACAACTAGATATTAATTGTACGATGATATAGGCTATGACAATACTATCATATTATATCGTACCTTATATTACATTTCAACTTAAGTTACAATGTATATCCAGTGAAGACACTAGTTTTACAAATGACCAATGCCACTAAATAATTACAGGCATTCAATCATAGTTAAAATAGCAATAATAAGGATGAAAAATGACAACAAAAAAATGCCTCACCCCCTGGATGCAATCCTTCGGGATCCTTATTTCTAATGATAGCGTTGCGTCAAACGAACCATGAATGAATGGGGGAATCCATCCGACGAGTGTTAGCTCCAGCTGACCGCCGACCAGCCAGCACGCAAAGTTGCCGCAGAACCGCAACTCGTCACAGCAGGCGGCAAAGCATCTGACTTTAAACATGCACATACACATCCGGTTACCAGCTCTGCACACGTCAAAGTAAAAGCCCTCATGGCGTTTTAAATTGAAAGGAATGGAAGACAATCCACCGCGTTCGTTATAATTCAAGTCCTTTATTGTCAAATGTGCAGCATCACTTATAGTCATACTGTACAATAAAATGTATTGTATTGTATATTGTATATATTGCATATATAAGTGCATACTGAAAGCATGTAAGTATTTACATCATACATAAACTGGAGGGTTGTACATGAGCTTTGATGGAAGCAGTGGTAAAATATGACACGATACAGATGTGCAAGAGTAAAGTGCAAGTGCATATAAGTATTGTACACTATTATCCAGTATTTTACCTGGTCTTACATAGAATGTTGAGTTATATGGTCTGAATGTTCCCATCAAATAATGATGGCATATAAGTGTTTACATCAGTGGCTAGTGACAATGGGTTTGAGGCAGCGCTAGGGGAAGAGTTCAGCAGTTCAGAAGCCTGATGGCCTGCAGGTAAAAGGTGTCCTTCAGTCGCGAAGTGCGTGACTGACCGCTCCTGAACCGTCTTCCAGACGGTAGCAGGGCGAAAAGTGAGTGTGCTGGGTGGCTGGGGTCCCTGGTGATGTTGTGTGCCTTCCTCAGGCAACGGGTGGGGTAGATATCGTCTAGGGTGGGCAGCAGCCTGCCGATGATGGTCTGGGCGGTTTTCACCACCCTTTGTAGGGCCTTGCGGTCCTGGGCGGAGAGATGCAGAGAGATACACCATATAAACCGTTTACAATATGTGTTGCATGTTTTGAGGCTCAAAATGTACTGTGTACAATTTCTTTATATACTGTGGCGTAGTATGCTTTTTGAAAATTAAGTCGGTTTTTGTGTGGCAATTGTACTTGTACTGCTATTTTGAAGAGATAATTTCACAGGAAGTGACACTGAACTTGAAACAGCGCCAGACAGGGGGGGCGTAGGATGTCCAAGGTGTTGATTGATCTCTCACTTTAGTGCCTAAAATGCTTTACACACACAGTGGGTTGTTGCCGAATCAATAACTGATGTGTGATGAGTGCCCTGTGAGATATTAATCCATGCAGCAGGCAGAATCCAAGCCCATCTTAGAGGTGAGGCACTATTGAGAGGGAGTTGTTTGGCTTCATTCCAAATCAGCACTATCGGGATGGTTATGTGTATGAGGAAAGTTCCAACATCTAAATCCACATGCATTGCGTAACACAGAGACGCACAAAGGTGTTGCCAACATGTGACATGTAGAAACAGTGCCCTCAGTCACGCTCGTCACCGTGTCTGTTGGAAAAGAGTACACCAGGGTTTGTGAGTTCACCATTTTTTCCGTTTCCTGTTTTAATTTTTCCACGGGGCATCGACTCGCTTAAACCGCGCCATGGTACGTTGTTTGTTTTTTTACGATCGTCTGTTAGCTATCAACGCCTTACATTTACATTGTCATTTACATTTAGGGCACTTAGCAGACGCTTTTATCCAAAGCGACTTACAAAAAGTACATTTGTCAGAAGAAGGTGAAACATTTCATTGCTGTCAATACACTAGGTAAGTCACCAGAACAAGTTTCAAGCATTCCAATTGCTAGGTTAACCATTGCTAGTATACAACATCTCTGACTAGTGCCAAGTTACAAAGAGCAATTATAAAGTGCCAAGACGAAACCACAAGAGGTTATTTTGGAACGTTCTGTGCAAACAGAAAGAAAAGACAAATGACCTTATGGCCAGTGATCATTTAAGGAATGAGTCAGGGACCTCAGGTTGCTCTAGCTGAGGACACAAAGAGACCAGGGGGGTAAATGAATCCTTTTCCAAATGAGAGCTGTGATAATGAAGACACACTTCATGTTATATTACAAGACCGCCCTAAGGAAGTTACCACTGAATCTAGTAGCCCACAGGGAGACATTAGGGCCCGACGCGAAGACGAGGGCAGCCGGAGCGTCACAGCGCTTCCACGGCGGTGGTAGAGGCTCAAGACGCGTCCTTTGGCTCTTCATCGTCAGCGTGACGAGGAAGCGGCTCTCAGACGTGAGCCGAACCACCGTGTCTCTTTCTATTTCTACGCATCTGAAATGGCTGAAGTGACATTCGTCCCAGAAGGGTACTCGGGGTGAACCGGCGGGGAAGGATGCTGTTCATGTTGGTCTCCTCAGCGCGACAAGAGACAAAGAATTCCAGCTAAATGTCAAAAGCGAATTTCATGGAAAAAGAACAACTCTCAAGGAAAAAAACAAAGCCTGTGTCAGCTCAAATTACCAGAACACAAAGACAATACTTGAAACACCCCGGGCGATACTTCCTTTGGCAAACCGTATTTTAACAATCAAGCCTGGCTCCCCTATTGTTTGAATAATTGGACAGGTTCTGTCATTATTACAGACTGAGGGCTCCACTCTAATGGAAAGCATAAAGAATTTCTTTGAGAAGCAGTGTGTCTGTCTATCACTGAGAAATTATTAATTCAAATGCTTCTAATCTGGAGTTTGTCTCCCCGACAAACAAGTGTTTTGATCAGCTGCGACCTGCAAAAAAGCCGTTCACCAAGTGTGCATCCTTTATAACGTGACCACTCTTTATTTTTTTGTGCTCTATGAAAAGTCTTGAGTAAAAGGTGTTGTAGAAAATAGTAGACGATAATAGAGTATAGCCTAATGAACACTCGGACTGCTCCAGCATGCCAACAAACAAGCAAAACAAAAAAGCAAACGTAGACATGACAGCAAGTGTCAAAAAATGGCATGATGTCTGACAAACAGCCCATGTGCAAAACACCATCTGAGGCCTCCGCGTCTCCCAGGGATCACTCAGCACGGACTGGCCACCGCTGACAGCTCACAGTCTAGCTGCTGGGCACATTTCTATGAGGGGATATTTTCAAAGCACACTCATGCACTAAGGCTGTGTGTGTCTCTGTGTGTGTGTGTGTGTGTGTGTGTGTGTGTGTGTGTGTGTGTGTGTGTGTGTGTGTGTGTGTGT
>JAOPJK010000008.1:9792651-9811891 GCA_027123565.1 Phycis chesteri
CGTGGTAGGCAGCTGACCTATGGATAACCTGCACTGCTTTAGCCCCTAGTCTTTCTCATTAGGCCTTCCCTTACCTAGAACCATCCTGGAGGGGTTTTTTTTTTTTACGTAATGAAAGGGAAAACAAGTTCTTTGTCATGCTCTCTCGAAATAGAACGTCTATTACTAAGGGCCAGCTCTTTGTAGTTTTATATAGACTACAAAGGACTCCAGTGTAGTATATATCCAAGACACTAAATATGGGGCACTGTGTGCCTGTTCTATGTCCTCTATGAAGCCATTGAGCCCTGGGAAGTGACCTACCCTTGGCCATTTTCTGAGCAGCCTCCAGAACAGTGATAGCAGCAGGGTAGGCTCGCCCACTGACCGCCAGCATGAACGGTGTCATTCCACGGGCGTCCCTGGGAAACAGAGACAACACACATGCTGTGAGGTGCACAAAAACAAGCAGCCTGCTGTCTGGCAGTCAACCTTGTAAAGAAAGCGACATCTGTTCTCTCCAGGATTAGAAAGTTCCAATTTGGGCCAAATTAAAAGATGAAATGGAAAATGAAGTTGTACTTGGCAGAGAGCAGCTCTCGCAGGTGTGGCCGCAGGACAACGCTGTCACACATCAGCTTGAGGATGAGGTGGGCGTTGGCCTTCCTGTCTTTAGACTCCACCACAGACGGCTCAGAGGACGGACCTGGGGTGACGAGGCAGAGACACAGTCCCCAGGACGTCAGACACGCCGCTTTGATGTCTGGCTGGAAATGGATGGCCTCAGAGTCTACTGATGATAAACAGTCTGCTGATGGGAGGCAGGGGGTGGGGTGAAGGGGAGAGTCTGTGGGCTCTGACCTGGTATGGTTGAGGTACTGGGCCCCTGACTGGTGCCGGTGGAGGCTGTAGTGAGGGAGCCCACAGCTGGGGCCAGGATGAAGTCAATGTCACCATCTGTGGGAACAAACATTTGTCAGGAAAAAAAAAAAAACCTCCAGAGGAAACACAAAAGTACACTTTTAATACGATTACAAAGTCCTTGGCAAGCATGCACGGCCGCAGCGGTGGGCGTGTCAAAACAAACCCTTACGCATGAGGACTTTACCAAGAGGGGCGGGGCGAGGGTTTGCGATCGGTCGCACTCACCAGGGTCCATCGGGGGAGGGTCAGGCACCCAGCTGGGAGGGGCAATAGGAGGGGACACCGGGTCCTGGTGGTCACTGGAGGAGGGGCCGGACTCATGGCGACCGAGACCCGCGGCTCGCAAAGACCGCCGCATCATCTCGCGCAGCCGCAGCCTGTGGGGGGGGGGGGGGTCTGTCAATACGAGGCCTAGCGGATATTCAATACGGCTGGAATAACACAGGCACGGCCCGATACGGACCGGAGGGAAACATCAGGGCCAGGCGCCCGGGGTCAACGCGTTCTGCAGGACCACTGCGTTGTTAACCATTTGTACGCGCACACAAGGTTTCACAGAAGTGGAACAAATCGCAAACAATGCATCGTCAGCAACAGCAACGAGAGAGATGGCTTTCTCCGTGCATTCTGCGCGTGGAGAATCAGGGGCTATAATCAAGGGCTTTACCCTCGGCTGCTGGAGGAGCCGGTCCTGTTGCCAGAGCTGTTGCTGGAGACCACAGAGATGGCGTTGGCGATGGCCTCCACGGCAGACAGGCGCTCTGCGAACGTGTTCCTCTCTGACCGTTCAGCTTCTGGGATCGACACCGCACCAGCAGTTACCATGGAGACAAGAACAAGAGGCGAGGAGGCACTTTGAGCAGATATAATTGGACTGTGTCGAAGCCGGGGTTGGATTTCAGCTGCCTTTATTTTCCATTATTGCCTGACTTTGTAGCGTGTCGGTTAAGGATTGTGAAAAAGATTTAAAGAAAAAAAGTTAAATAAAGAGGAATAGCTTGTAAATGGTTCCCTTGACAACCGCCTCCCGTCCCCCCCCCCGCCGAGACGCTCCCGCTCACCTTCCTCCTCCTTGGTCTCCTTGTTGCTGACGGGGAAGCAGACCGACACGGCGGCGTGCAGGATGTTGCGGTTGCCGTCGCAGCGGTGGCCCAGCAGGGCGCCTAGCGCCTGGCCGCTCTGGTCCAGCAGAAAGGCCTGCTCCAGGTTCACCAGGTACTGGCGGCACGCCTCGTAGTCGCAGCGCAGGACGTGCTGCATCAAGGTCTGCTTCTGAATCACACCGCGGAGAGCGTTGATTGTACCGACTTGACGTTTTCGGGTTCGCATTTTGTGGCGCGACCCATAAGCTAATCGTGTCGTTTTAACGGAGCAACGCACACCTGAGTGCCAAAGTAGGGCAGGGCTCAATGGTTTCTCCATTTGTATAACTATGTCAGACTTGAAAGTATAATTTTGCGTCTGTACGGACATGACTTGTTAGAATAAATGTTTTTTTGTTCAAGTGCCATTTAGTAATTCAACCAATTTCCCTTTATCAATGCAAATACCACACAGCACATCATGCAAATAGTACTCCTTGCAAAGTAGAACAAAAAAAATAACTAATTAGCAAACAGCCAGCATAGCTAGTGCCACCAACCTCGACAGCCATGATAATAATAGCAGCTTTCTTTTTAATGGTGGAGTTGGAGGGCAGATTGGCCAGAGAGTGCACCCCCATGCCCAGGCTGGCGATGGGGGGCAGGTCCAGCCAGTCAGGATCCCGGATTCCACCCATGCAGTCTTTGGCCATGGGGTAGATTGTGCCATTTCCATCCCGGAGGATAATGGGAGATTCCTGCAGGAGAGATCATTAACAAGTCATGGGCTTGTACCACACAGTGCAGCTACTTGGCGAGGTTCACTTGTGCAGCCACGCATGTGTGTAAGTCCACCGACATTCGGAGCCTTGGATAACGGAATTTGCATGTGCAGTGAATATTCGCAGATGCGTCGAGAAGGCCCACAGATCATTGCCTTCGGTTGCTTTAATCCGCCCGTGACACACAGCGATCCCACACCACTGGTGGTGCGTGTGTCAGAGCAGCAGGGGTGGGACAGCTCACCTGTCCTGCGGTGAAGATGCCCACGTTGCGCTCACTCTGCCCCAGGAAAGCCAGGTTACTGGTGGGGAAGTTGTTCTCCTGCTCAGCCTTGCCCGTGGCCAGGTCAAAGATGCAGTACCTGACCCAGCTGCCCGTCTTCAGCACCGCGTGCACTCCTGCAGTGACGGGAGGAGTTGGCGGTTCCGCGGTCAAAAAGGCACCAGAGCCAACCACGCTTTGAACGGCGATTAAAAAAACACAAGCACGCATGACGTACCTTTGGAGTCGACGTTCACGGCGAGGATCTCGGCTTTCTCTGGGATGCACAGTTTTTTGGGCGTGCGTTGAAAGCAATCGGGAACTTTGGGAGTTCCGCCCGTCTTGACCACCTGTACAGAACACAGCGGCAGGAAGGGTCAGGGAAAGAGCTTCGAAACCCGAAACGCCCGTTGTGTGGTCTCGCCTGCTCCCCAACGGAGACAACGCAATCACATTATCTCACACATGCGCGCGCACACACACACACATACACACACACACACACACACACACACGGAGACATCTCGTCGACTCATGGATGGAGGAGTCTGAGGATAACGTTTCAGGCACTCTTCCAGGGCCGCGGCTCTCGGCCTACCTGCAGCTCGTCGATCCTGAGCAGCCTGCAGTCCTGCAGGAGGGAGGAGGGGTCCGAGTCCGCGGCCACCGTGGCGGTCTGGCTGCTCACGCTGCTGGACGTCCCGGGGAACTTCACCGCAACATAGGCGCCGTCCACCTTCAGCACCTGGGCGGCCAACAGGGGGAAAACGCACAAAATAAATAAATCAAAACAGGCATCGTCGGGTTCACGAGGCACGGCGAGAAGAGGAGGGGAGTGACGCGGGGCTCAAGCAGCATCTCTGGGTGCCACCGAGGACGGGAACCAGCAGGGGGGGCTCACATCGCGACATGACGGCTGTCGTCGACTGCCGATACGATCAAACATTGCGACATTCAGATTTTTGGTTCACCCGATGGGTGGAACATTTTAGGTTCTACAGGTCTGCCATTGTTTGCCGTTTGTTTTGTTTGCCGATTGTTTGTTTGTACGAGAATGACGGAACAGAACTGAATAGTTAATGCAAATCAACTAGTCCAATGCACTATAGCGCCCTCTATTGTCTACTGGGACTGCGCTCATTTTGGTGGAAAACCGGGTATAAGATGACATTGAGGTTTCTCCCACACTCAACTCTTTTTTTTTTTTTCCCCCGGCCCCTATGTGCCCTATGCACATGCTTATCTCTGTCCACAGGGCATGACGGAGGGCATTTAGAAGGCGTGCAGAGAGACGGGGCAGACACCGGGCCCCGCGCTGGCATCCGCTCACTCACCTTTCCTACAGGGACGTTTTTGACGTCCTCCACAAACACCACCTCCTTCAGGGGCCACTGCTCCTCGTTCACCTTCTCCTCCTCCTTGGGAGCGGGGGTGGAGCGCCTTCGCTCTGAAAAGGAGGACACACACCAGCTACTTATTTTGTTTGTCTCTCTTGTCATCTACTGCAGTGAGGTTTAGGCGTGTTTATGGTTGAAACAGATTTCAAATGACAGTTGAGGAGCTTAACTCAGAAATAGGGAAAGCGTGTGCCACGCCGGACAAAGCAAATGATCGCCATCTCGACATGTGCTTTGACATGAAATAAGGAAGTGAAAAGGACAGCCAATAGAAAAGGGGAACGCCAAGCAATCTGCTTCAAAGTCAAAGGAGTCACGAGGACAGCGAACAAAAGCTGGGTGTGCGCCTGTGCGATGAGAGCTGAAGATTGGGTCGGGGAGCAGGAGGCCGCTGGGGGCAGACGTACTGTAGGGCAGAGAGGCGCTGCTGGCGATGGAAGAGGTGTCACTGCAGGTGGACGCGGGGGAGGGAGGGGGGCCCATCTCCGTCTTCACCAGCTCCGGCTTGCTTTCCGCTCTGGGAGAGAGAGCAGGTGGGGTTAATAAGAGCCCGTGTGTTTAGAGCGGTGACGTTACATCACATTTCCGGATTATTTCGGTCAACGAAGCGTAAGAACTTCAAAAAAGGTGCTGCAGGCAAGATGTAAGATCCATGATCTTGAGCCGTCCGTCAGATTTTAGTGGGCCAAATGACCTGTGAAATATCTGTTCCGGTTGAATGCGCGCCTGCATCCGTATGAGACAATTGAGATTTTAGACCCCCCCCCGCCTCGTTTCTGACCAATTGGGGCATCCTTTCCGTGATTGGTTCAAGGAATTGATCTTGCCTGTCAATCACAGGTACGTAAATGTGACAACTCAATGGTGGAGAAACGCAAGGGAAGGAGGGAGCAGAGGGGGAGGGGACATTTTTGGGGGATTATTCATTTTCAAAATGTTGCTGCTGTCTCTCTTTACAAGTGTATACATATACCTACAGCACCTTTAACAAAATATCCCCACCAGAGACATCTAGGTGAATGGCCATATATGGTGGTTGGTCACACGGTTTGGTCATGCACTCACTTGATTTCCTGGGTCTTGGAGGTCTTCTCCATATTCTTGAGGCTCTCTGGCGAGCGCAGCTGGAACCTGCAGCTGTCGTTCATGTTCCACACGGACTCCAACAGGACGCCCACCTTGGGGATCCCAGCGTTGACCGAAAAGGCCACTGCACCAGCATGGTAGAGGGGGTTATTTCTTAAGCACACCTGAGAGAAGGAGGCAAACCGACAAACAACGGTTTCGTCAAGACCGGTCCAACAGCGTTTTTTCCTGAGGTAGAATGTGAAAAGGAATACAGTGCAGAAGGAGTTCAGCCGTGCTACATGCATGCAAACACAGACGTAACGTGGAAGAAAGGTAGTCAGAGGCCGTTTTGAAGTAAGCAGGGACAATTCAACGTGGATAAAACGGCAATGAATGCGTTGCGCTCGTCTTTTATGGAGTCCGTTTGAACCGTTATACTGATCTGCCGGTTCCAGAGTCTCCGAGTGAAGAATAAAAATAAACTGAGCCGCATTATAACAGTCAGCCAGAAGATCATCTGTGTGAACCTCCATGATCCTCTTCACCTTAAGAGTGAGTCACTCTGAGGATTCTGTGAGTCTCCCGGCACTGACTGTATGGTGAACTCCAGCTACACCCACCAGAACGCAGGCGGTTTCCCATGGTGGGGCTCCAACAGTTACAGACCGTCCTGTACCGCTTCAGCCACCGGCTGCTACAATACCCGAGGCACTGTTTGTTTTAATGGATGGATGTTAACTGTACTTGCTTATCCTGTCGAGTATTATCATTATCACTCGTTTAATTTTTTAGAAAGGCGTTAAGCCCCATAGTAGGTCTTGGGCTGGTCCTCTTTGATCATACGTGTTTGTACCTGTAGGATTATAATGAGCTCACCTGTGTTCCAACAGTGATGTTTGGGATGGAGGAGATGCCAGCGCTGGACTTTGGCTTCTTGTTCTTGGCTCTGGCCTTTTCAAGCATCTTCTTGCGCTGACTAAAAGGCACGACACCCCTGTGGATACAAGCAATATCGTCACACCGACTCCCGGGTCCTCCCAGGAACGCATGCATAATGTATCACAGATGGAACCTAACCGGAGTTAGGCGGTCCGTGGCGGTTTTGTCATTTGTTAAATCTCAACTCTCGTCGTTAGATCCACAAGGAAGTTTAGAAAAAAGAAAGCAGAGGGACAGAATTCTTGGGACAGATTTTCGCTAGCATCCACAAATCTCCAAATTCCTCAAATAAGGACGACCGCGGAACGCAAGCGACTCAATTATCTGGAGATTTCCTTTTTTTCGGCACTGCTGGTTTTCCGGCCGAGGAAATGAAAAAAAAAACGTACATGAAACGATCGACCGCGAGACGCTGAACCGCCGCTTGGAACGCAGAAATAAAAAAAGCGGGACGATTGGGACGCGCCGCGGGGGAGAGGCTCCGTCGCGGCGCGTGTTACGCAACACCCACCACCAGTAGAGGCTGTTCTCCAGCTGGGCGCAGGTGTAGAGAGCGCAGCAGTGCAGCGAGACGATGCGCTCGCCCTGCAGCTCGGGGAAGGTCTGCGCGCTGTGCTCCAGCTTGGAGGCCACGGTGCTCAGCGTGTCGTCCACCCAGGTGGCCACCTGCAGGGAGAGACGCACAGCGCGGGTGAGGCGGACGGCAACGGCACCAACGGCAATCGCCGATTGTCGTCGTGCATGCTTCTGGTTTTTTCGCGGGTTGCGCCCGTGACTTAACTCGCTTTACCAGAACACGTGGTTAAGAAAAAAAGAAAGCGTAATTTGGAGGTGCTTTGCCAGTGTCCTACCAATATATCAATTGTAACTAACTGAACAAATTTGATTACACAATTTTGAAAGTAGATGGATAAGACAATTGGATAATAAAATGGTTTCCAAGAAGGAATCAGAGCCGAATTTACCTTGTTGGTCTCCGTGGCAACGGTGGCTCTGATGCTGTTGGCAGACAACAGAGTAATCTTTTCATTGGCCAGGCCCAGGAAGGCAACACGCGGATGATGAACTGAAGGGTTCTGTTTGGACAAATGACAGGGAGAGTTAGCATATTTCCTAAAGTGCACACAAGGCAGAGTAGAGACTAGCCAACTGACTTGCAAAAATATCTTTAGGAGGCTACAGTATTCGGGGTTAATAGAAAAAAAGAATGCATTCAAAGAGCTTAGACAAAGACCTTCAAAAACGTAACCTTGTGTGGAGATGTAGCCGTTATTTTTATCCCATTTGCCAACTCATTGTAAATGCGTCCCGACTATAAAAAGGTGCGATTTCCCCACCTGCGCGTTCCGGTAGGGCTCTGGTTCACTCCACTTCCACTGGTACAGTTCTCCTTTGGAGCTGATGGCGACCAGCTCCGAGAACAAGGCCCCGATGCTCACAAACTTCACGCCATCCTGGAGGAGCAAAAAAAAATAAAAATAAACCACAGCCGCCCGTCAGCAGTGGCCATTTACGAGCCCCGCTGTGGCCCCGTTTACGAGCGTATCCCTCCGCCCGCGTCGGCCAACAACCCCACCTTGTCGGGCCACCACTGGAGCTCCTCCCCCAGGGACACGGGGCTCTGCACCGGGAGGTTCTTCTTGTCCAGGCTGGGCTCGCCCTCGCGGCTGGTGGAGCCCCGCTCGGTGTCAAACGAGGCCCCGTCGAGCCACCGGCGCTCCCGCAGCCTCAGCACCGACTCCCGCTCGCGCAGCAGCTCCGAGTCCCGCTCTAGGGGAAGAAGGAGAACTGGTATGCAATAAGGTCACACCAGCGGGATAAAAGTAAGCCACTCTGGGAAGGACCCGGCAACAGACGTGTTATTCTTTAAGAGGACACGAGAGAAAGAGGAGAGGATTTAGGTGACATTGGATTGGAGCGACGGAGAATGGAGATTGGGGGGGGTGGGGTCTACGTTGGGAGCGGTGGACGAGAGACAGGAAGTGGGGGGGGGGGGTGCGTGCAGGTGGTCAAGAGGTGGCTTTCGGAGGAGGAGGCGGTCTTGGAAGGGTTGAGACAGGAGGACTAAGCGGGCCTTTCTCAGAGGGCTCACACAGGGTACTTCAGCCATGCGCTGTGACACCAGACATTCATACCACCACACAAGCTCAACAGAGACCCAGGGGAAAGAAAGGCGTGATACATCTCCAAACAAAATGTTTTCCGGAAAATGCCACTATTAATCACCCGTGTAAACACCTCGATTTGAAACAAATAAATAAACAATACTATGATTGCATTTCGTCATGGAGGAAATCACCCACACCTCCCCGAATGTGCGTGTCGCACTTTGGTTACACAAACGTCCCGGATTAGCCTTTGTTTGCCGTTCACTGATGTTTATTGTGGTGCATGTTTCCCCAAAGCCATTAAACCCAATCCCGCAAACAAAACGGAAAGCCACTGAAGTCTCTCCAAAGCTGCACAGCTTTTGCGCCACGTTACCTCTGGAGGAGCCCAGGCGAGACAGCGAGGAGCGTCTGAAGGAGGGGTATCCAAAGTAGCTGATGTCCTCGGAGAACATGGCGTCGGCGTCAATGATGACACTGGGGTGGGCCGAGTGGATGTCCGCGTCCAACAGGGACATGAGATCCTCTGCAGCGCGCCGGAGGAAACAAAAGAGGACACACCAGGTTCAACGATCACCCCTAAGCCTTCAGGCAGCTGGTCACCGCCACAGCCAGTCTGCGCGGCGTAAATGTGCCCTTCCCCCTCGGCGGTCACGGTAGCGGGAGCTCCACAAACCTCCGGGGAGGTAGGACTCGCTGGCCGTGTCGTCGCCGTCGTCTCCGTCCTCGTCGTCCCTGCTCAGCAGGTTGTTGACGGCCAGGTTGACGTCCAGGTTGGTCCTCTGCAGCTCCCGGATGATGACGCTCCTGGACTTGCCCTGCAGGACCACCTGGGCCTGGGGGGTGGGGGGTGGGGGTGGGGTGTCGGTGGAAGGACACGGTCACATGAGCATTCCATTCATTTGGGATCATACCAAAATAAATAAATAAACAAAAGGATGGAGGATAAGGGAGCCGCCCTCTTTCCCTATTTGAATGATGCAAACATTGCAGGTGGCGCTGGTCACTGATGTTGGACAACTGGGGTGTGGACCGGATGACAAACATCTTAGGACGGACCCCCACGGTCCATTAGTCGACCGACTAGTCGAGGGGCTCTCGGCCCACGGCGGCTTGTGTTCAACGAGTAGCCACAGTGTTTGTTATGATAAGCACATGCTTCCATTGTCGTTACAGCCTCCCCGGGTTGCATTGTTGGTGAAACTAAAACAGGTTTGTCCGCCGATAAAAAGGATTCCAACACCCCGACAATAAAACTGGCAGTTTGTGTAATTTGAAAGTCGTTTGCCTGGAGTAAGAAAGATATTGGATATTCAACCAATATTCACAGCAATCTGACGTGTGGAACTAAAGATGGCCCATGGGACCGGCAGCCCCTTGGAGACCACCCCCCCATTGAGCCATCGTTTGTAATTAGCCGATTGTGCAGAAATATTGACCAAAGAACCCAGCCTGAAACGGCAGCAAAAAACGCAATTAAACTGGAATACGTCTCACGTTTCAAAATGTCTCCAATGGGTATAACATTACAAAATCGCATATTAGAAGTGTATCCTTCTAGCTCTTCATCAGTCAAAAAGCAGGGAAAAAAAATGCTTGTGTGGGTGTAATGCACATAGAATGTATAGAACACAGAAGAAAACGGCTACAAAATTAGTGGGGCAGTTCTGCACCGTTTAGGTTTCAATTACAGATTTTTGGCATTTCTTGCTTCCCTAATAACTACAAATAAACATAGAAATAACTATATCATTCTTAAGATTTAACATCACTTGCGAGATCAAAATAAAATAAAGATCTATGGCTGTAGTTGACTAATAATTGATAGGGAGTGCTTTCAGTTAATTTAGTTAAGTAAGACTAACAAAAATCTCCAGCATATCATTAATTTTCGTGAATTTAAAAGGGATACTTTGAGATATCTAGGCATATCCCTTTAAGGCACACGACTTCAGCATCCTAAATGACGTTCCAAATATTGAATAAAAGTCATATCCATCACACTGAAACACGGAATATGCAGCCCTCAAAAGGAAAGGCACGATAACATGGTTCCCGCTGCGTTCCTTCATCAACCACAAGAAACCATGCAAGTATCAAAATGGCCGCCGGGAGCAAAACGACAACTAAAAAAGGCAGCAGAACGTCGCTGCCTACCTGAGAAATCAGTTCCTCTGGGATGACGGAGGCCGGGATGACGGGCTGGGGCTGGCTTCCCAGCAGGCCAGAGCCGCGGTCCCTGCCGGTGCGGATCACGCGGGTCTGTCTGCGGGAGTCCCGGGCTGCGGTCGAGGACCTGCCCGAGGTGCCCCCACCTCCTCCGCCGCTGCTGCCCCCTCCTCCTCCTCCTCCTCCGCCCCCTCCTCCTCCTCCACCACCACCCCCACCGCCGCCGCCTCCTCCTCCTCCTGCTCCACCTGCCCCGGAGCCTCCACCACCGCTTCCACCTCCTCCGCTGCCTCCATTTACACCAGAGCTCCAGCGACTCCTGTCGCGCCACACACACACACACAACAAATTAATCTCTTAACACACGCACGCATACACACATCTGCAGATATTCTGAGCCTCAGCCCAGAGACAGCTTGGGGAGGTGGGGGGACAACTTTGCAATTCCATCAAGGAAAAGTTGTCATTACCTGCTGGCCTAGTTACCCCCTAATTCTAGCAGTTACTTACAGGGTCCAATCTAATGATTACAATTCAGATATCTCTCCTGCCCTTTTTGATGGATAACTTGTAAGAGCTCAGGTTCAGCGTGGTCTGCATTTGCCATGCGCTAGTTATATATAATACATTAATATGAATACCAATTTCACCATTTCCAGACTCAGACTCCAGATGGATTCTTCTGTGGAAAAAAGCTACCCTAAAAACGATTCCATTTATTGGATAATTTTTGGTCATTCCATTCAGTCTGCATACGTGTATTCATTTCAGAAAGGGTGAACCAGGTTGCAATCAAAACCAACTCCAATAAGTGGTGCCAGAGCCACGCTGAATATTTTGTTTGAGCAGGTCGATTTCTTCTTTTTTTTTTCTGACAACAACTGACAGAACTTACCCAAGGGTGTTGCCTGCCAGTCTGCCCAGTGTGTCAGAACCAGACAGGAACCAGGGCGGATCACTGGTCCTGCCTGGCCTGGAGCTCCTTCCTGTCCCTGAACCACTGTTCAACTTTGAACTGGAAACAAAAGATGAGAGATCCGTTACAAACCTACCACAGTCCCGACACACCGGACCAAAAGTAGACTGGTTTCTTCGTTCACTGGGGTGATTGAAATGACACATACACATTTCTGTAGGCTCCCTCGAAATACAGCCTTTTCTTTCCCATGTCAAACAGGAGGGGTACGGTGAGAGCTAGCACAGCAACACCCTTTGGAATCAGAATTGACTGCAACTCGTTCCGCCTTCAAGACATTTCCCTTTTTAAAAGGATCTTGGGGTTTTAGGGCTGCGACTTCCTTCTCCTATTTTAATTATGCTTTTGTATCACTGCAAGTGTCGAGCAGAGTCAATTTAAAACAAATTGGAATGACATCCCAAGCTCCAAGTGATAAAAATAACCAGTACAAAATAAGTATATAAATAATTAAGGAAACAACAGAATTTGATAGTTTTGCCAGCACTAAGGCAGCTGATGACATGATCAACGTTTTAAATCGGACACGTGGGAATTAAATAACTCATTAAAAGAATGCACAGGGTGGGTTACTAGACATTGCGCTGCAGTGGTACCACTGAAGAACAAAAAGCTCAAAACATTGTGCCTTGTTGAGCAATCACACGTTCCCAATAAACCATTCTGCCTTTTCCCATAGGCGTTCCAGCAGCCCACAAGGATGCTGAAGGCAAGGTTATTACCATTTGAAACAGTCTCATTTTCTTTTTGCAACTTTGCGCCAAGCAACAAAACATGTGCTCTGCAGAATAAGCTTAGACCGGGCGGCTCCACTATTGCACACTCTGCCACAGCCTGATTCACATGCACGGATGGCAGCTAAAGGGGCCTTGAAAATGCTGAAATCACTGCTGAATGCTGCTCTGCTGGCAGGAAGTGTATGGCTTTCAAGAGGCCGACATTCATCAAAAAATACTTGCCAACAGCCAACACAGACCCTTGCAAATGGTGAAAAGCTTACTTTAGCAGAGAGTAAAACACGGCAAGAAAAGCACCTAATTTTACATAGAATTAGCTTGCAGCTGTAGAACTGTTTTGTTTGCCCGCCTTTTCGACTCACTCCAATGCTGCGGCTCAGAAGCAATATTTTGTATGGGCACGAAGACAATTACTACAATGGCCTTCTGCCATCAAGACTACATGGGCATCCTATTGGATAAACCATGGTGTAGATAGAATATTAACGCCTTAAACCCACAAAAGACCCATCAACATTAGGTCTGAGCATGTACAATGCATCCTTTGACAGCCAATTCACCAAGCTAATAGATTGCAACTATGCCGAGGGAAACACTGAGACTGGAACACTGGAAGAATCCCAACATTAAGACATCTCTCACCCATCGCTGCCATCCGGTTTGCTCAGCTCCAAGCGATCAGGCTGGACAGCAAAGCTGATTCGACACACACGTCCGTCCTGGGGAGATAGGGTTATGCGTTTCATCATTTCATAACATTGTGTAGAGATGCAGTGATATAGCTTTTGAACTGCAGTCTGATTAAAAAGACTTCGGGCCAGTACAATACAATGATTGATGTTCTTTAATATCCAACATTGTTTGACATAAAGATACGGATGCCTCCCAAAATTGCATCGAGGCGAAAAGTCCTTAAAATGGGTTTGCCTTGTGCAGCAAACACTGCCTTGTTGACACAAAAAGAGGCCACGGACAAAGCAATATTGTTCCTTACATGTCAATTCAACCCTAATTGTGAAACATTATACTAAAGGACCACTGAATTGTGTCCTAATTTGGTGAATTAGTAGCAAGCTTCCACGCTGATCCTGCAGAAAGTCTGCCGTATGCATATTTTATCTGTTAGCTGATGTTTCAGTAAAAGGTTCGGATAAGAGACAGACAAAGGTAACTTAATGAGTTCTGAGCCTTTACAGTTGAATGGGTTCGTGTCTCAGCCTTACCTCGAGCAGAAATCCAGCATGGTTTGGGCCAACCACACACTGTTTCAAAGTGGCCTGTTCGAGCACACTGAGGTGTGGATGACTGCATTGGAAAACAAGACAAACATGAGTTTGGGATAATAAATATGCGGTGGTAAACTGAATAGTTTTCCCGCTCGTGATGACAACTGTGCAAGCTCACCTGTTGCAGTTGTATTTGTTGAGTTTCTCTGAGACTTCACGGAGCCTGGGGGGAAGATGAAGCAGATAAATGTATAAGTGCCATTTCACTTGTACGAATTAAAAGCAAACAAAACACATTTCAGAAGAGTTTATATTTGTTGTTTTGTAATTTGAAGGGGCTTTCGGTAGAATGTAGACCTATCATTTGGTATGGTTTTTTGCGTTACCATTTCAAATATGAAGGGACATGTCATAATATAATAATTACATCTTGGACAGGTGAATAGCCTGTCAGTCCAATTGAATCAACTTCCAAATTAACCATATTTTCACCAGTGCATTAGTAAAAAGGCATTGCTTTAGTAGGACCTAAGAATATGCCTTATGTTGTGTATAAATAAAATAAACCCTAGATCATGAATGGTAAACTACTACCCAATTCTATCTAAAATAGCTTACTACAAGGGAGACAGACCTGAACCATGAAAGGGAAAAAGATGGAACCCCCAAATTTTATAAAAACACATTCAGCCAAAGCATCATCCAAAACATTACAGGGTTGAATCAACATAGCCATGTGTTGAAATGTAGCACAACCCAACCAACATAGCATAGAGACATAAGCAAAACGAGAAAGACACCACTTCAAACAACAGCCCGAGCCTGTAATTAGGCAACATGTATACATAATAAAACATAATATAACGTTATGGACAATTAGATGGACGTCAAGGAATCCATCAGCAACTGGTAGAGGCAGTGTGGCCAATAAGAACACCAACCAAAGCAATTCTACATGCTTAATTCCTTAAAGCATTGGTGGTTGCAACACTCGTCCCATCAACTGCTATTGGAACTGCAGAGAAAAGATAGGGGCCAACAGCACAGGGTGAACATAGACACACATGTGGTGACATGTGTGCAGTGGCATTCAAGCCCAAACAGACAAGGCCACCTCAGGGACTCACACAAAGATGTTGTTTGCCTACATATTATGAACAAAATGTGGTCATATATCACATTTGAATAGTAAATAAAGTCAAAGCTGGTCCAATGTAGTAAAGTGAGATACTAACCAACAGCAAAGATTCCTTTTTACTCTTTAGGTGTACATTGTATTGAGTGTGTATACATCTATATATATATATCAATATTCATATATAGCATTTTATGTTCTCAACCTCTTTGTTTTAAGTAGAGCAGGCTGAGAAGCTCATTAAACAGTTCAATCTCTGAGGTATAAATAGCCTTACTTAAAGTCACCTGTGTCAAAATACAGGTCGTACCCAGACACACTGAACATAAGCAACATACGTTTAACATCATAACATCAACATCATACGTTTAACCGATGATCAGTCTTTGATACTTGAGAAAAGTGACAATAACGTGCGTACGTGTGTTTGTCACCCATACACTATGATTATTGACGTATGACATTATGATATTATTTAGGTATGATACTGAATCCCAGACATCGGCCATGAACCACAATCAACGCAACAACAACAAAAACCTCGGGAATTTGAATAAACTCGGGATTACAGCGTCCTGCTGTGATCGCACATCCCAAACGATGTCTCGGCGTGTCAACTTGCCAAAATAAATGGCGACTCGGCCATGATACGAAACATCATGCAATGCATGTTTTCTTTGAATAATTGTCCACGGTGTTAAACCCCTAGTAGTGGAAAACTGAGCACAAGAATTGCACAAGTGTACGGCAATATATTGATAAACGTGCCATAGACGCAGACGTAGTGCTGGCGTTTCATAATTTGCTTGCTGCTAGCTTGTTAGCATTAGCAGCTAGCCATCAGTTAGCTGACGTTAGCTACTTCGTTACACTTGGTAATAACAAAAGACGCCCAGAAAACAAACATTGAGAAGGACAGCAACCCTATTAGATAAAGTCTGGGCATTGAACCCTCACAATTATAACATGACTTTATGTTTAGTAACCTATATCCCCCCTCTTCTCTCCCATCCCCCAATCCGCATTGTCCATCTCAACTTTGACTGAGAGCCAATCATTCCTGAGGGTAACGTTAGCTAGCCTTAGCCCTGACGCTAGCAGCTCCCAGACCTGACTCTGGATGTTTTTGCACTGACGCCAAGCTGCTCTCGGTACTGATGCTAGGAAACTGTTGTCGGTATCACTATCTGCCTTCAGTACTGACACTAGCTAGGCTCGGCACCGACCCTAGACACTGCTCGCCACGGCTGACCGGACTGTTTAGCCACAACAAGCTAACGGCTAACGAGGGTTGTTCAAGATGCCGGGCCTAGTTTCAACCCCAGGGGGGGGGGGTTCATCCTAATCATTCTTCCGAGAATTCACACAATGACAGTGTCAGCCACGTACATCGGGAAAACACGGGAGCGTAGGTAATACGCATTACACACACACACATATCAGTTTTAAGACTTATTTTCTCGGCCTGCAACGATTACCTGTCATTGAGCTGATCCTCGGTCCCGGGCAACGGGTGGACCACGAAGTGTATGGATGTCATGAGGTCGATCCAAAATCACACGCAGATGCATGAATTGTACGGGAATTGTTGTGTTCTCTTTTTTCTGTATAGATACGGATTCATATGACTTTTTTGTACGGCGAAAGACACGAGTTTAGATCCACAGCCTCCTCACCCACATGCCGCCATCTTAACTCTAGCAGGCTTCTTCTCTCTGTGTTGATGAGCGCACATGTAACGGCTCTGCTGATTGGCTGGAGCTGGAGCAGGGAAACTATGGTACACGGGACATGATTGGCCCCGTGGTGGGGAACGGCTGTGCCACTGTAACCAAAATATCCACAGTCAAACTCCGAATTCTTTGTTCTCATAGTTTGACCTATCACTCTTTGTAATGATTAATAACACGCTTCAGTGACGGCCATTCTGCTGCCAAAGTTAACTTAAACGAATCATAATCCTAAATCAAAATGCTTTAGTATTTATTTAATTTGATTATTGTCACTAGTCCAGAGCCTGCAGCCTGTATGGCCATTTGCAAAATCAATTGTCATCATGTAAGGTGCATTTTCATTGTTTTGCTTTCTTGCTCTGCTTTCACTTGGTAATATATGGCATAGGGAAGGCTACCGTCAATAGTAGGCCTGTCAGGCCTACTGTCAGGGCCAACTACAAACTAGATTTAGATCAAACTGCAGACCTAAAACTTGAAGAAAACCAAAGTGTGTACAACAAAATTAGGTCAGAGGAGGAAACGCAATACCAGTCTTCTCGCGAGGGCAGTATTTCAGAGGCAGTAGATTCGGTTTACCAGTCTTCTGTCCTTCATGGCATTTATCAGTCTCCTTTTAAAGAAGCCTAAGTTGTTCTTGTAAAACTTACAAAGCACTATATTTCCAAGGTTGTATATGAGAACCAACAGTTATATTTGCTATTTGCATAACTTATGATACCCTTATGTTTTCTATTACAAGATATATTTTCTGCTGTAAAAGGCCTATGTAGCAGTGTGATACACTATATATATTATGTTTTCACATCCTGTTCTAGAAATGCTGAAGCTGCCTTGATGTTTTTTGCATTTGCGAATTAAAAACAGTACCCCTTGCACATTGTACCCGTCTGTCTCTCATTATACTGCCAGCATTAGTATACGTATTGAGACAGGAAGACTGACCCTGCCTCTTCTGCATCGAGCTCCAAGCCAACAGCTACACAAAGAAATCCCGCAGGATAAAACCATAATAAGATTGCCTTGAGCAAATCACATTACGATCCACCTCAGCAGTAATATATTTCAAGGGCTGATAAGTCTCATTCAGTCTTATATCATTGTAAAACATTTACATCAAATTTCATATTAAATAATAGAATACATTAAATAAATTAATACAAATCATATAATGTTGCATCTTATCATGGATTTTCCAAAAATGTTTGTGGCTGCTATATCCTATATCCACCTTTGTTAACATATTTCTTTGTCTTTGGAAATTATTGAAACAAACTTGAATGAAATACATTTTATTCGCTCAATAAGTAATTGAAATTAATTCTTAGAGAACAATTATAAACAACGTCTTTATGGAACACCGAATAATCCTTATTCTTCTTGGTTCTGCATTATTCTTTGTTATGATTAGTGTTGTATAATTATAACCGCATGACAATCCAATAATAATATATTTTTATATACCAGCAGATGGCAGAATTTACCTCTATTAATGAGCTGTGCAATCATGCCTTAAGGAGAGATACGCACACTGACGGATTCAATGTCACTCATACATTCATCAACAAAAAGAACAGGCAGGTCTATACCTCCATGTTATCTTCCCTGTTTGCACTGTCAACCCACATTATTGTATATTAATAGGCCTATTTAACTTGCACTCTGTAGCGTTTCAACCCAGCTATTTACTCAATTAAAAAAAAAGATCTGAAATCGAAATCTTCTCAAGAATTATACGTGCCCATTCACGAGTTACATTTACTGTATAAATTGTAAATAGTGCTGGAGTGAGACCCCGGGTGCTGCACTGTGGCTGCCCACTGCGCCCAGTGCTGCTAATGATGGCTAAATGCAGAGATCACATTTCCTTGTATAGTAGGCCTATACTTGTACTTGTACAATGACAGAGAATTTTCTCTTCAAATATTTATATGAGCTAGTTCATTTCAAATGCTCTCCGTAATGAAGGGGATGTAGGTATTCTGTAGGTGTGATAAAACTATTAGCAATTTCTAACTTTGGAGTAATTTGAACTTCTATCCAAAGATGGTATTTAGAGACAAAGGTCCTCATCAAGGTATTAAGAACTCTTGTGGGCTGCCCGAGGATCAGCACATGAGGTTATTGAAACTAGTTTCCTGGCCCTGTGAAATCTAACCTTGCTCTGGGCTGAACACAAACAAAAACTCTGATATGTGTGAGCTAATTTTAGAAAGTTGGGCAGTGGGTTATCAAATGACCTTGGTCATTGTTAGGCCATCAAAGATTTACTGGCTGGAAACGGCAATGCCATTATGTCAGGGTCACCGGGAGTTTGAATCAATATGTTCAGACAATAATGATTGAATAACATATAATGGAATAATCATTGAACAAGGTTCAACCAAATATTACCATATTGTGTTGGCAATACGGTTCAATCATTATCTCAGGCTAATTAGACCAGCACCAGCTCTTGTCACTCAGCCCTCTAAAGTAGAGGTTATTCCCAGGAAGGTAACATGATCCCAAGTGAAAGACTAGGGCTTTTAAATAACCCCTCTTACTGTTGCCTGGGACACAGACATTTATTTAAGGACCAAGGGGAGGTTTTGATGTGTCCACTGCCAATTGCTCACGTGAAGCTTAGGGCCAAAACTGCTAATCTGCTGCCTAGCTCCTCATATTTCCTTTGAGCTAATAGTATTATAGTTCCATGAACATAAAGGAAACAGGGGGGGGGG
>JAOPJK010000008.1:9819448-9829706 GCA_027123565.1 Phycis chesteri
GAGATAACCACCACCACCACCCAGTTTATATTGAAAATAACTTGGAACAGCAGCATCTTCCCCCCACCCGGGGAAGCGAGTTCCCCCCCCCCCCCCCATTCACCTTGTGAACCGAGGGCACGGGGATCAGGGCGTCAGCGAGCTTGCAGGAGAAGGATCCGTACACCCCCTCGTTGATGTGGTACTGAAACTCGGGCTCGTCGTCGCCAGACGGCGCGTCTGAGAGGGGCAGAAGGAAGACGGGAGGTTGGGGCGGCGTGGTGGAGGTCAAGCTACATTTTGAAAGCATCCGGCTGTACTCCCCCCAAAAACACATGATCGCTAGCTTTAGCGATAGGTCTGCCTAGCCTCGCGGGAAGACTCCCGTCACGTGAAAGGAGAGCACGGGCAGAGTGCATGCAGGTAGGTAATCAGACAGGTAGGCTATCCAATTCATTAATTTGGGCCAAATTACAATGATTCGACAGGCTTATTACCGGCCTGTGACAGCCACAGATACCGTATGGTTATTATTGATTGCTGTAGGGAAGTAAAGAGAATTTCAATAAATACGATAGAAATGTTTCTAAAATCAATTGCTACCCGAGCTTTATATATCTATATTGGGTCGGATATATCCTTAAGCCATATATGTATAACAGTTTTTTTCTTGACATCTACGTTTAGGGCATTTAGCAGATGCTTTTATCCAAAGCGAGTTACAAGTACAATGTGTCAGAACTTGACACACGCAGAATTTGACGATTGCTTTTAAATTGCTAAACATTGGATTCATCCAGGGGGGGGGGGCGTAAATTGAGCGGAAGGGTTTCATTCTCCTCAAAAGGATCCCTTGAGCCGACCATGAGTCTGACCTCGTTGGCGTTCCCGCAGATCCCGCGCCACCACCCCCTTGGAGATGATGCTGACGGCCAGGGTGAAGGCAGGGGCCACCAGGTAGCTGCCGGGCTCGGCCACGACGGACACCCCGGTGGAGGGCGGGAAGAACAAATCAACCATGGACATGACAGCCCGGTTGATCTGCCACAGAGAGAAATGCGGGAATACAAGTAGGCCATGATTCAGGGGAAACGGGTGTGATACAACAGTTGCATTGATTGATGTACTGCATGTCTGTCATGTAATTATAGTGGCACGCATGCAATACTAATGAATCATTATTCACACACGATAGATTATTTCAACGTATTAAACAAAAACAGGTGTGTCTTAAAAACACACCTTTTTAGTTCAGCTTTCTCCCAAATCATTTGGTGTGTAAATATCCTCATTTAAATCTCTCGAATGCATCTTGTGTTCTTGCACTGCACTAAAGTTTGATTTAATTGCTTTTCAATAGGCTACTTTCCTTTTATATCCCTTGGATGTCAACACCACACAGACAGACACACACACACAGCTGCGGACCCCAGATATGTAAAGATAGGTTCTGACGTTAGAACCAGGGGAAACGGAAGCCCCACTGACCTGTTTGAGCTGGGTCTCAGAGCCACTGATCCCGTCTCCAATGTCCACGATGTTCATGCTGAAGCCCATGTCCTCCTGGGAGAATGGGACGAGAACACAACAAACCAAATAAAAAGGCATGTACTGCCAACATGACCTGTATGAAATAATAACGTCAATCTAAGAAACACACATTAACATGAATTACGAACGAGTACACATTTTGACATGGCAATATAAAACATGTTTAACGTCGACGTATGGAGAAATCACACAAAACGCCCGACTTACCGCCATGTCAAACACACAGCGTGCGTCGGTGATGGCGTGAGCGTACCCCTGCTCGTCATCACAGCTGGAGATGCTGAACCTGGTGACGAGGGGGAGGGACAACACTGGTTAGTGCTGGCACTGCCCTCCTCCGCATTGTATGTCAACCCAACAGTCTGAGGATCATTAAAAGCAGAGGCCAGCAGAAAGAACAAACACTGCTTTTACTTAAAAGAAAAGTCCTGAGAACTTTTTTTTTTTACTACAAAAAAAAAAACCTCTCAATTATCTCCACGATAGGACAGAGAGAAGCACGCCGGACACCTCATGGCCCAGGTTTGAATTTCCTTCCCACTGGGGTTTCTGTGCATCCAGTTCCATGTCCGTGTGTCCAGGACTTACCGGACGCCCACCACCTGGATGCCTAGCTCCTTGGCCTTCTCCAGCAGGCGTCTGCAATCCTTCAGGGAGCAGCCCATCCTCATGCTCAGCTCCACCCCGCCTCCAGAGGCTTCCGACCACACCTGAATCAGCAGCCTTGGGGGGGGGGGAGAAACAAAATTGGGTTGTGAACAAATAGTTACGAACATCCTTTTCGCTTTCCTCCCCTTGTTCCTTTTTCTCCAAACAGACAATACTAATACCATTGTCCCCCAGGTGAAATGCACCACGAGAAGCCAGCTCCCAGAACATCCACAGTAGTGGAAAATGTTCTGGTTTATATCCGGAGAGCCTAATCAATCACACAGATGGACAAATTATTAACGGATGCCAGCATTTCAGCGTCTCAGAAGCACAGTGGGCGTAAGCCTAGGGAATTGTAGAATTGTCCAGTGAGGTAGCATAACTCAGACCACGATGACATGTAGCGACTGGTTCCCTGACGCCACACGGCTACGACGTGGCGAGGGATTCGAACCACTGACCCCTGGGATCGGAGGACAAACGCGCCGACCGCCGAAACCAAATGACCGCGGCCAGTCGGCCGACAGTGGATGACAGCGCTCTGGAGCGTTGCCGTGACAACACCCTTCACGTCACCGCAAAGGCCCTTACTTGGCAGCCGGGTGGCAGCGGGCGATCTTGCGTAGCTCCGCCTCATTATCGCACACCAGGAGGTCCACGCCGCATTTGGCGGCGTACTTGATGTGGCAGAGCTGCTTGCAACCGCCGCTGTAGATGACGTCTTCCGCGGGCACGCCGTGGCTCTGCACCATCTCCAGCTCGGCCTGAAACGAACCGGCCAGAGGTCGGCGGACGCCGCGGGGGCATACGTGTTAGCGCGCTGAAGGAAGACCCCGTGGTGGGGGGGGTGGGGAGTGTGAGAACATATGCACAGAACACATGCGGGTGGTCCTCTGCTTATCAGGACTATGCAATATGGCGCCGAGATAACACATAAAGAAAATGGTGCGCGTTTGGGAAGGGTGGCCCCAAAAAAAAAAAACGCTGAGCCATTTTGAGTGACTAGGTGTTGCTTGGCAACCATATATCCAAACCAGAAGGACCACGACCACGCCAAGCGCCTTGTTGCCCAATCGGAAGTTTGAGCACCGGGCTCAGGCGGGTTTATTCTAGATGGCAAACAACGTTTCAAGCATCAAAGTGCCGTCGGCTTACAAACGCCGATGGCTGTGGCGTGACTCATTCATAAATCTCACGGAGACATTTCAAACCCTTTATATAGCCCTCCTAAAGAGCCGGCGGCACAACCAACAGCATTCACGCAGACCGGATAGCACACGTCGGGAGAGTCAGGCGAGCACCCTCACACAACCCATTCACCTTGTTTGTGCACATGAAGCCGGTCCCAAGGGCAGCAAGGACCTCGATGAGAGCCGGGCTGCTGTTGCACCGCACAGAGTAGTAGGGCCGGATCTGGGGCATGTAGGTTCGCCAGCGAACGTGCTGCCGCATCACCACCCCCAGGTCGGCCACAAAAAACGCACTCTTCTCTGCCTGAAAAAAAAAAAAAAAAACCCATTCCACAGTATTAGCCGAGTCTAGTCAGTGACGTATTTCAAAAGGGAGTATACTTACATGAGGGTTGACTTGAAGGTTACTACGTTCATTGAATTTGAACGCAGGCTTACGCAAAAAAAAAAAAAAAAACACACGTTACGTTTCTGGAATATGTTCCAACGCGGCGGGACATTAACACAAGCGAGTACAGGTGCTCAAAATTGTCCCGGGGCGCATTACCAGGGTCTGTTCGGAGATGTGGTTGTCGACCACATGCTGGAGGAGCGTGGCACCGTCCAGCAGGTCGATGGAATACTGCGGCTCGTCGGTCAGTCCTTTCATCTTCTCAAATGACCTCTGCTAGTCCAGCACACATGTGGGAGACGGACAGGCCCAAGTCTTTCTGGTTTGGCCCTTCTTCAGCCCCTGGGGTCCCACGCTAGATGCAAACAACTGTGTGCGAAAGTAAAGACAACAGTCAAAAGGTCAATAACAGGAAAAACGGCCTCCCCAGACCGGAACGGTCATATCTGCACGGTGCGCTTAAAAACTTTCATTAAAGTAATTTCTTCGGCGGACCAGCGTGCGAGCGAGGCCAGCCGGTTTTTTTTTTCAGCGGGGGTAGCCAATCGGGAGTGCGAAGCGCGGACCCCCGGCGGTATTAGCGCCCGTGGGAGAGGCCCATTCATCCGTAGAGCCACCAGGAAAAACACAGAGTCTGGGGCACAGGGTTCATTTACTTTACCACCAATTACCCCACACAATCACCCCGTAATCCCCCCCGCGGTGGTGACCCGTGAAAAGGCTGCTTTTGATGGCATTAACGGAGGTACAATGGGGGCGGCCTCCGCGCCAGATCGCAGGGCCGATAATGTTACACCGTGCGTCAGCAGGGGCGAGCAGTCCACTCAGGGACAGATGTGAAGTGACTGTGGAGATTTCCAGTGGATCTGTGTGTGGCTGTAGGGGATAGCGCAAAGAAACAAGCTGTCGGGACAGCGTGTTAAAGTGAACCAAGAGGTGAACCAAACTATTGGATCAAAGTGTAAAAAAAAAAAAAGAAAAAAGAAAAAGGCACAAGCCAACCACTGTGCGAACCGTGGCACAGAACATAGCTGGGCATTTACAAACGTCAATGTCTGACTAAATGGCTAAGGAAATACCCACAAGCATGGGAACGACTAGCTATGACTGTGACTGTCCTCACAAAAAGGCAAAAACATTTTTCAATCAAGCAATAAATTAGTTAGATGAAGTAGCCGGGATGAAAGACTATTCCATAGTTAAAATATTACCGAATACTGAAAAAAACAACATCTATGTTTTAAAAAGGACCGAATGTTTAACTGAAAAATAGAACAGTTTGGGTCGGAAAAAAATGCACTGTAATTAAATCACAGATATGCATGACATTAACCTATTCCTCCTCCAACACGCAAACCCTCACACGAAACGACGTAAAACACACACCTACACATTTCCAAGAGGTTTGTAAGAAGAGGACGCAGCAGGCCTACATAACATGAGATACCTACATGGAGGAGTCTGGTGATGGCGCTCATCCACTATCAGCTTGGATCCCAAGGAGGCTCTGCGTTGAAGTCAAACGGCTCTCGGTAGAGAGCCTTCCCTAAGCCCTCTGGGTAGTTGTAAGCCTGCAGACAAACCCAGACTTTAGGGCTACAGAAAGTACGTCTTTTGAAAAAGGCAAATGTTGAGGGAAAATTATGATCTAATGACATATTTTAATCTTGACCGAGAGTTATACCAAATGTGATTTTTAATTAATCGACTATGTTGAAATGCCCTTGTTGGTCCTGTGGGGTGAATAAAAGTTGCCCAGATTCACCTGTTATTTCAACACGCCCATGCAACAATCGCGTAATGCAATACAGCATTTAACTTTAAGCCGTGTGGCGAGGGAGTTAAACGTTACTTCATGAATCACATTTCTGCACATGAGGAGCATGAGCCGTGAAATGACAACCATGCTGCCAGCTAAGCGGCCTCTGTATTCCCACACATCACATCGCACATCGGGAGAACGCTTTTCAGCATCGATTAGCATGCATATACATTCAATATATACTGCAATGGCCGTATGTTCAATGCCAGGCACCCTTCTGGTCCAGAAAATCAGCCGAGGCCAGTTTCATGTCAACACCGTACAAACGGAGGCCAACCGGAGCCCACAGCGTCTACTTACGTGTGCAGAAAGCCCAAAGCTGGGGGTGGATCGCTTTTTCTTTTTGGGCGGAATTTTTAAAGAGTAGTGGGGTTACTAAAGAATGAAATTATTAATGCCATGCACGTCGTGGATCGCGGCGAAAATGAGTTACTTCGATTGCTTTTCAAACCAGCTATGGATCGTCACCGTGGATGTGTGAGAGCAGCGGGAGGCGTTCACCTCGTTCCCCGTATCACGGCGGAACGCCCGGGCGGGATCTACCCAATGAGCGTTATGGGCAATAGAGAGGGCGGGACATCCGGTTACTAGGGTTAAGCGGCGAGAGGCGGGAGAGAGGGCGGGATTTCTGATAAAGGGATATCCGTTTCCTTAACTCGTTTCGGATATAGCTTTGTCAAAATCTTCGTAAAATCTCCATATGTATTCCTCTTTGTCGTCGTTGTTATTGGTGTTGTTGCTCTTCTCATATTCGTATTGTTCTCGTTACAGGGACTGTTAACTGGCGTACACAGCTCATGTGAAGTAAGAGACCGGGTATTGCGTTGCGGTAGACCGGGGTAACGCTACAACTCTGGATCCTCTATCAAATAGGCGTAGGTCGAGGGAGGCTCCGGGGTGGGGCTTAAAGCTGTCAGAGCTGTCAAGCCTTTTATTTGCCTTTCCTTTTATTAACCATAATACAAATAATAATACAACAAATAATCTCAACATCAATAGACGTAACACTAATTAAAACCCCACAAATACTAATCATGCTAATAATGAAAAGCGTGTTATTCATTAATTATAATGAGAAATGATCATATCGTCTAATGTTTGCAATCTTCATAGGCTACATGTGTTTGTGTTGGTTTGTGACGTGTGTGTTAAAAAATGTTATGAACAATGGAATACACTTTACACTTTACACTTTACACTTATACACGCCGATAAAAGAGGACGTCAGATGACCCAACTCGTCTTCTTCTTCTTCTTCTTCTAAAAAGTATTATTGTTAGATCACGTTAAACGTGCCTACTTGCTTATCAATCTAGTAAAAGATTATGAAGTGGAAAGAAATTAACTTTTTGAAGATCAATATTCAAATAATCCCATGGGGTGCATTTTCTTAATTCATTAATGCAATAAAATGACATGCATTTACTAGTTCAGTGTAATGTTCAACAAAATACCTTAATTGTCTCCTTATTTAATTTCCTCTGGCTATTGAACAATGGCAGAACATGGTCCAGTGGTGTCCAGATAATTAATGTTCTGCGGCTGCATTCAGCATCTTCACAGTCTTCCTTACTGGAGAGCGAGCGGTATACATGTGTCTTCAGATTCGAGCTCAAACTGGATTCCTCCGTCCTTTGCCCCTGTTTTGAAATTGGGGAGATATTCGCCTGCCCCTGAAGGCGGCCACACTACAAAGTTTTTTTTTTTTCTCTCCCTCTCTCCATTTCCAACACAGCGCATGACGGCGGCGCGCAGGGCTGAGCTACTGTTTAAACACACACACAAAGTATGCAGGCGAGGCTCCAAGCTGTGCTCTGGTGTGAAAAGGTGACAGCATCTTTAGATAGGATTCTTCTTTGGTCACAGCCCCACCTGTGCTTTGCGAAGTTAAGTCCTAATCCTGCAGAATATTGTGGGTCTACTTTTACAGAAGCCACAACACAAGTATTTTGTAAATGGCAAATACTTGACTTGAATACGTTACAATTCCATTCCATTCCATTAATTATCCAAAAGGGATGCACATTTGTTATTGTAATAGTTACTCAGAAGTAAGAAATGTACATGTTAAGACACTACCAACATTCTGTTAGTTTAATTATAGTTCAGTTCATTCCAATATGTTTGATATGCATAGCCTATTGATAACCAACTGTAATAGAATAGTTTATTCGAGGTTTTTTTTATTTAAAACATGACACTGGTGATTATTATTATTATTAGGCATATGGTAATGTGCTTAATAAGCACAATAATAAAACAAATCATAATTTATCTTTGTACAAAGAAAAGCAAATGCTGGAGAAAAAACACATACCAAAGTTGTTTTGCAGCAAACATTTGAATAAAATATTTTTGAATATGTGAGTCTTTTTATAGGATAAAGTCTGGGACCATCCATTTTACAACCAACACACGCATATACATATTCAGCTGCTTTGTGAGTGCTGGGCATTTTTAAGGCATTCCAATTTGTATATTTATGTTGATATAAGTAGAGGAGGGTTCACATCTAATACAACTCCACAATGCATGGCACAAAACAGCCCCACACAATAGCAATGTTTGCCTCGCTCCTACGAGTGCTGCATACGTTCCTTTGTGAAGAATCTTTAGCTGGGAAGTCTTTGTAGACCGCGACACAAAAGCTGTTCCGTGTTTTGTCCCTCTGCATACTGACCGTAAATGAGTACGTATATACGCTCGTCTAATCACACATCAAATCAGAACCGGCATGCCGGCAAAGCCCAATGTTTGATTTTTCATTGTTTAGATCATAACAACAACTCCAGAGGCCGCTACGGCCGGCCCAGACGTGTGGACGGCCCACTGGGAGGAAAAGGGGCTCAGTGGCTGCATTGAATTGTCATCTGCGAGGATTGCCAAGAGATTACATCAACAGTCTGCCTCAGCGAGGTCTACAGATACAGTTTACACGACCAAAGACCTCGGACAGGGGTATTCACAAGCTTACAAAGAACCTGCACACTCAGAATTATGCCATGCAAAGATAACACCAATGCACGAAACATCATTTGTTCCTGTTTTACTTGGCTAGTTATGAGAAAATGTATTACTTATTAATGCCTAATTCCCAAGAAATGCTACGCTAGATAAATGAGATAATATTAATAGATTAGCTCTATGCTAACTCTCTGCATTATGTAATAGGACTTAGTATTGTGCTTGTTGTAATGCAGTGTGCGTTTACAAACCTGGTTCTTGTACCTCTTTTGTGAAGAGAATGTTGCTAAGTAGAAAGAAGTCCAAACACATCTTTCCCGAGTCTGAGGTGAATGCTAAGCAGGGTTAGAGAAAGCCATTGGCTGTCTAAGTTCAATGATTGTGCAAATGTAAATTCCTTAAAAGGTCAACCTCCAGGGTCTCAAAAGATATCTTACAAAACAATTTGTGCTTTTTAATTGTTTGACGGCAAATATATTATACTAGCAAATAATAAAGGAAGGAACTAGGGGTCAAATAACTGCGATAAACCAGATAATGTATAAAAAAAATCTATTTCTATGTAACATGAAATATCTTTCTCCTTTGAGTAGTGCTTCTCAGGACATGCCACTGTAACAATAGTATGAGAGGGGTCAAGAGATATGACGGCAAGCCACGTCACTCAAACCCAAACACAATGTTGAACATGTCTGTCCTCTGACCCCTCTTTCCCCCTCTGCCACACATAATCTCTGCCTAATTCATCACCCTACGCTCGTAGCATCCATCAGGGCCAGCAGGTTTCTTACACAGATTAGTGTTATTAAGGCTGATTAGCCGGGACTCCTTAAAGATCTCATCGTGTTGTAGTTTTACTTTCCATATATTGTGAGCGTGTGTGTGTGTGTGTGTGTGTGCGTGTGTGTGTGTGTGTGTGTGTGTGTGTGTGTGCGAGTGTGTGTGCGTGTGTGTGTGTGTACGCCGGCAGGCAGCATCTGCACGATCCCCCCGTTGCGCGGAACGCTCCATCAGCTTATTGGGGTAATCATCGGAAGACAGGAAAACACAAATATGGCAACTGGGGCCCTTTCCCCGACATTGTTTGAACATCTGCAGTAGCTGCAGTTCTATTTCCAGAGTGCTTCCTCGCTTGCGCTGAGCTAAGTGCTAAAGTAAGCTACGTGGCGCGCTCAATGCTACGCTAAGCACATTGATGGTTTCAAAAAAAACTCACAATAGGCCACAGAAGACTCTGCAAAAGGGTGCTTTCTGATACTCAGCACCGAAGCCCTGACGTGTGTGTGTGCGTGTGTGTGTGTGTGTGCGTGTGTGTGTGTGTGTGTGTGTGTGTGCGCACATACACAGACAGCAGCGAGGCAGACAGGCAGACAAACGGACAAAACAATAGACGGACGGACCAGCTTTAGTTACTATTCAAGTGTGGGTTGTGTCATGTTCCACAGTGGGCCAGTTCTTTTTTTTTCCCCCCCTGTCCACGCATCGCTCAGGCGGCAACAATAACAACAACAATAACAATAACAACAACAGTGGCGGCGGCGGCGGCGGCGGTGGCTCCAGTGGACACGGCGAGCCAGGGCTGAACGTGTCCCGCGTCACTCGTCCTTGGATCGAGGGGTCGGCGGAGGAGAACGAGGCCTACAGGGAGCAGACTGTCATCTCTCTCTAACATCCCACCACCCACCACCACCACCACCCCCCCCCCCCCCC
>JAOPJK010000008.1:10012995-10023242 GCA_027123565.1 Phycis chesteri
CCCACAACAAGTGTGCACCTGCACGTCGACGTGCACGTGCGGGCACCAGCGTTTGACAACAGACCCGAGAGACCCGTACCACTTGCCCACCCTCCCGTCTGGGAACAGCCCCCGAGTTGAGGTTAACGACATAAAGTGAGACAGGTAGCATGGGATGTATGGTTAGTGGGGGTAGAGTGGGAGGGGCTAATCCCATTGGACAGCCCCTGTAGTCAATGGGAAGGAACACATTTGGGACGCAAAGTTTGAGCAAATATGACCTGACCACCCATGCTAAGTAACATTCATACACACAGACGTAGTTCCAAAGAACGGCATATGTTTGATAATGAGAAAATTGCGTGGATTAAGGATTACAGGACCTGAATTCCAGAAGTGACAATGAAAACAATGCAAAGCCGTTAGGCGCGCATAGGTCACGGGCAGTCGGGTCAAAGGGCACAGCTGTCCCATCAGACAATGTCGAGAGTTGCACGCTCTGTCGGATGTCGACCGCGTGCATTTGACCTCATTCGCCGCGGCGTGTGGCGTGTGTGTGGAGAGGCCTGACCTACATCTGCATCACTCGAGTATTAACTACTCCCATTATGATGTAACGTGCAATGAGTAAACAACGGGAAGCAAAGCACACAAAGCTGCAGGTAAACAGAGAGGGAGAGAGAGAGAGAGAGAGAGAGAGGGAGAGAGAGAGAGAGAGAGAAACCTACTCATTACAAAATATTTCATGAGGCAACGTTTTTCTAATCGGAGGGAAATGTGGCACCCGGGGGTGGGGGTGGCACGGAGAGACACACTTTCACAGAGTCAGACAATTTCCGCTTTTTCATTGCCACCAAAGTGCGGCTCATCCTGCCATTCGTCACAGCGTCGCAGGGATTTCAAATGATTACGCCGACAGCCTCCTCGCCTGCCTGGGAACAAAACCCGAGCTTTCAACAAATAAATGAGTTATTTTGGGTAACGTTTGTGTGGCGACCATTTTGTTTGGATGGCAGGGCTTCTGCAGACCTAACCTCATAGCCTAACCATCATTTTCTTTAGGGGTTATTTTTAGAACGGCGAAGAGGACGGACAACTTGAAGGTGAGGAGCATTGATGGAAAATATATCAGATGTGCTCTTTGTATACTTCATGAATAAATAATAGCGCGTTAACCATCTGCGGTCTTATCTGAGATGGCATGCTGGTGTGCCGATGGCTTGACAGCGCTGCGCTCGCCGTCACTTCTCCTCCTCATCTTCAGGGCAAGACATCACACGGAGCGCCTGGCGTTTTTACTTTTAGTTTGGGTTCTGATGAGAAACCCGAAGTAGCTGGCTACCCAGAGCACCCGAGCTACCCGAACGCAGGGCACACTGCACTACATTATAACAGAAGACAAAACCGGGGCCTGTGTTCTAGTGCAGCCTCACCGCAGGGGATGCCATTTTTGCCAGTTTTGTTATTTGATCAAATTGGTTATGTGTCCCAACTCAAACACTGTATTTGGAGCTGCCCGTGGCTTCACACCTGACAAGCTGGACGTGGGCAAAGATGTCAGCGGTGGATTTGATTTTCTTCTGGCTGGAATCCAGAATGTAAATTGGAACAACAAAAAATACAAATAAAAAGCGTATTGATCAGCGGGGCTTGAGGTCTTAGGGAGCGCGCTCGTGGCTAACAAGAAGCCAACACAGAGGGTGTGTGTCAAAACGTCCGACTCGGCTCGGCTCAACTCAGAACCACAGAACAACAGCTGCACTTCCCTCCTCCTGGAGGTGACCAGCCTCCTTGTTGTTGTTTTTTTTTTTTTAACATGAATCACTCAGAAAAAGTCCCCACCTGCAGTGGCATTTTCCACCTGAAGTAAACAGCGTCATCGCGACCACCGCAGGGATATGACTCATCGGCTTCTCATCCTGTCCCCCCCCCCCCCAACCCTCTCTGCCTTTTTTTCTCCTCCCCAGTTGTCCTGCCCCACGACTGCACCTCAGCACTGTTTACACCGCTCTTATTTCCCCCCATTGCCAATGCCCTTCCTTGGTCTGTGTGTCCGCATGCACACACACACACACACCCACCCTCCCCCAACACACACGCACACGGACACGCACACACACACAAACACACACACACACACACATCCACACATAGGGTATGTTTCCTGAACTAATAGGGGTCACATTAGCCTGGCAGGAAGCACAATGCCATTATGCAAATGCTCAGTCAATTACTGGGCAACGGGTAAACACCCTCTCAGTCATTTCTGATGCTCGTATTTGCGCGCTCCTAATGGCGCCGACGCGTGCCTGTTATCTACACGGAAGAATCATATCAGCCCCCCCCCCCCGGCGGACACGCCGCTATATACCTGGGCCGGGTCAATCGTGTCGTCGCCGGGTTGCCCCGGATAAGAGCAACTGGCTGCCCAAACAGAGACGTCTAAATGGAAATTGCCCCGGTGCCTTGTGTTACAGGAAGCGCATAATGGGTTTGTGATGCCGTACATCGTAGTCCCGTAACTGCGCCTCAGCGCATCGAGGATCTTATTTACGTAATATCTGACAGGGTGTAGATATGTTTTACTTGAATGACAGGAAAAATGTGCTATTTTATTATCGTCACTACTTTGACACAAGATATGGATAAATATTCTAATTCATTAATAAATGCATACATGTACTACAAAACCTGCTTCCGCCAATGCTATTTACAGCATTCATTAAGCAACCAACAAAGTTTGACAATTGGTTGCGATATCTTAACTTAATAATTTGACATACTGTATATTTGTGTTTATCTTTATATTCATATCTATTTATGTTGTACGGCCAATAAGGTCAGATTCAAGGGTATGGCCGTTTGACAACAGCACAAAGTCATACATATTTAAAACATGTCAGCGTCAACGACACTATACGTGTTACGCGTTTCAAACTCTTGACGTCATCAACTCCGACAGACAGAGTGCATTTTAATGGCATAACTCTTCCAATATTTGAAGGCTCTTCTTGCAACTTGAACAGCGATGGAAACACTTAATATTCTCACCCTTTCTCGCAAATAAAAAATGCTAGAAGTTGATTTATTTCATATTAGTCTTATTTTTTAGATGGGGACATTCGTCTTGGTTTGCTTAACATCACTTCACCTTCACCGTGGTATTAATAAAACTTGGATTGGAGTGTGTGTGGACAATCAAAAAAAGTGTAGGCAGCAGGATTTCAAACTGCAATAACTTTTAATGACCAAACTTCTTCCTTCCACGCTCACACAAACAATACGACAGCATTGACACAGTAATTAAAGAGTAATTGCAGTTTGAAATTCTGCCGCTTGAACTTTCCGATGAAGAATTGGTCGTTTACAAGCGGGTGGAATGCTTTTAGATGAAAAGGATGCAGAACATGGAGTCCTGATGTTTACCGAAATTTGAGACGTTTCCCTTTGGTGGATGTTGATTCGGTGCGCTAATCGTTCAGTTTAAAATGCCGATCTCACCGTGAAGTAGGTGAACTGACTTGTAAGGATTTCAGTTGAGTCGGCCGGTGACAGCGTGTCTTCCCCTGCTTTTATCGGCCGAGTGCCCGGGATAATCACAGGCCTGATTAAAAAGCTGTGATCAAAAACGCCACGGGAAATGAAAAAAAGAAAAGTTACACGTGAACAACAACAAGGGGACATCTTGGCTCGTCGAGTAATTACCCTCTGGCCTCACTCTACTTTGGGAAATGTTTTTTGAAAACACTCGAAACATAAATATAGATATGTATGCATGACACAATTTGGATAGTGAGGTGTGTTGTTTTCCTTAAGATAACAACTAATAATGATAATCTACGTATTACGACATCCGTACAGTTGCCGCGATTTCCTGTCGACCAATAAAAGCCAAAGCATGAAATAAATAATGAAACGGAGCACTATTCCCATGCCAGTCGTAGTGGCCATTACCTGCCTGCACATGATACAACTGTGACATGGAGACCAGCTCCATAGGGAGAGAGGGAGGCGATGCCAAGCAGGGATGGAGGTTGAAACAGAGCGAGCCGCTTACCTTAGATTACCTCTGTCCCTCACTACCTTCCCAGGCGGGGCTATTTTTATCCGTTAATGTGCCCCAACGCTTCTGTGTGCATGGGCTCTGTGGAAGATGACAGCAGCAAGGAGAAGAGGAAACTTCAGCTTTTCCAGGGTACTGGCTCTTGGCAAGGTATGTACAACAGCGAGACTGCTGTCAGTTTAAGTTATGGGCGTGCATGCCGGTTAGGGACATTTCTCTGCTGAGTCACGGCACTGCATAACATTAGGCTGAGAGAGACTAATGCCCATAAAACAGTCATGCAAAAATGACTTTTCTCTCTTTGACAATAGTCCATGAGGGAGATTGCTCGCAATTGTTTTCCCACTGAAGCCGCATCAGACAATATTACAAAATCACAAGCAGACAAATGTAGATTGAAACACATTTGAAGACACATTTGATTGAAACCGAATTTGAATAGACATTGTTAAAAAGTGCACCATTTGCAATTTAGTACTGTACACTCCTAACCCTATTTCTATAGATTGATGTCATGAATGAGCAGATCAGACTCTGGATGATGGACTTCGAATCTAGAACCTCTTGACCAGGAGTCAACACAATCCTCCACTATCCTCACCCCAGTTGTTGAAAACAACAAAAACAACAACAACAACAACAACAACAACACAACAAAAACAATATCCTTTACCTTAACAATCGGTCATGTGGATTAAGATCAGACAGGCTGTGGCTAGCAGGGATACGTACTATAATGTTGTGGCTGTAGATGCGGTAGGGGGGGAGGAATGCTTAGCAGCCTCATCTGAGGGGAGGGGGAGGCAGCAGAGAGGGTCAATAGGCGAGGATACTGTAGCTTAACATGGTAAATCCTCTCTAATCCCCCGCCGGTCCCATGACGCTGTTTACTTCAGGTCTACGCATGTGAAGCCAAGTTAAGGACCCTGGCCAAGGCTGACACGCATGCGTTTATGGCATCTCACTGTGTGGACCGTGGGCGTCCGTACACCATCTTCAAATAATCATAACATAATAATAATAATAATAATAATAAGAGTTTCAATATAGCTTGAAGAGGGAGAAAAAACACGTGACTCTGAACAGGTTAACACTCTCACTCAATGGGGTTCCACACTGGGGTGTATCAGGCAGGCGTGGTTGACGCACAGAAGGAATCACCTAGCCGCTTCGCAATTCGCCAACGTGAAGCGTGAGCCAAAACACTGTGTTTGTAAATGTTAAGTACACAGCAAACCGTCGCAAATCAAACTGGATTGAAACTTTTGGCCACTCATCACCAACGAGGCTTACAAGCAATGGGCGGTCGGGTGGGTGGGCGGGTGCAGCAGAGACTGAACAAGCCTATAAACAATAATGTCATTTCATTTCATTTCATGGAAGGGCTTCCAGATGGATACCTGGAATCACAACAGAGCAATAAATCACTATGTCACAGGACTTGTCATTACGTAATTGCTTTCTTGTAGATCTATGCTGGCTTCTGTCTATCTCTCACTCTCTCTCTTTAAAAAAAAAAAGAAAGATAGAAAAAAAAAACGTTTTGCATTTCATAAGTGCTTCACTAGCAGTCTGCACGGTAAACCCTTTGGACTGACATAAAAAGATGTACGCATAAAATACATAAAATTACTCTCAAAGTGCATACGGAGGGCTGAGGTTTAACAGCCTCGATATATCTATATACAAAACTAAAATAAAATGCATGGTTTGTAATGAGAAAGAAAACTCAAAACGTACCCTCACCGCCAAATATTTGCAAATACAGGTTGTGCACGACTACTGGATAATTA
The DNA here is from genome assembly GCA_027123565.1 of Phycis chesteri. Classification (NCBI taxonomy): domain Eukaryota; kingdom Metazoa; phylum Chordata; class Actinopteri; order Gadiformes; family Phycidae; genus Phycis; species Phycis chesteri. The sequence goes on from JAOPJK010000008.1 coordinate 10,018,831, forward strand.
GGTGAGAGATAACATCTTCTCATATCCAATCTGCTGTGGAGATAGTTAATCATTCAACTCCTTAAGCAGCTCCCAATGTTAATGAACAAATCATTTCATCCAACACTCAACTGGAAGAATGTGGAACAGGGCATCCATGATTTATTTCCACTGCTCTGTGAAGTGTTAGCTCCCCTGAATGTTTAGAGGTTGTACCAAAACAAAACAACACCTTAACTACTTTGCTGCCAAATACTGCTTCATGTCATGCAAATAATTTACAAAAGCACAGTGATGGAGTGAGAACTTTAGTGGGTTTTAGTGTGAATGCTGTATTGTTGTGCAAAAATGGATCAAAATGTACTGATCACTGATCAGTAAATTGTACACTGATCAGTACATTTTGCTCAAACTAAAATAATGATAATTGTCGTAACATTCTCAAGATCAATTGACATTTTGCAGAATTGAACACAAGCACAGATTCGACGGATCATCTCATGAGAAAGATAAATCGGTGGAATTTCATATAATACATAAATATTAAATGGGAACTCAATACCGCAGCTCCGCATCACGACCAAATCCTTAGCTGTCTGCCCAGCAACAAGTGAAGGGAGGTATTAAAGTGGGGTTTTTCGTTATGCATTTTCTTTTTTTTTTTCCGTATTCCTCTGGGTAGCAAGTGGGTACTCTGGCCTACCTGCAAGCTCTGTGCGCATTAATGAGTTTACACAGAGAGAGGAGCCCTGCATGCAGCGGGTCCAGCACTGGGTGGTAACATGACAGAGGAGCCTAGCATCGATGGGGCTGGTTACACGCAACAGGGCACATAACAGACTAAACATGCGATACATCATCAGAAGCACATTTTGTCAAGCCCAGGGTATTCTTCGCGTAAGGGAAGCCGCAATTCATGTGGCGAAAAAATTCCTTTTGATGGAAAAGCACAAATGATTGTTTCTGATTATAGCATAATCAATCAATACATAATCAATATGAACTGTAACTCAATAATCAGTGGGACACGGCTAACTCGGAATAAAAGCAGGAGAGGTATAATTTAAATCAGTTAGCCCACGCAGAGTGAGATACGACCACTGAAGGCACCAGCGGGGGCGTGTATAGATGTGTACGTGGACACATCGATGTCAACGATGGCTGACGTACACTGACAGGTTTAAGGCCAATATAACAACCAGTCTGTATTTTGCCTCCAACAGTTTAAGCTGTTAATGAGATCTGTAATTGACTTTGACCTCATAAACGTCCTCACTACCAAATCATGTTTTACAACCAAAGCAGGGGCTAGCACTTGTATGGTTTACAACTGAAAACAATCATTTCATAGAACAAAATGCACTTAAAACGAGGACAGGCATAAGAACTGTCACTCAATCTGCACCCAGTTGGATATGAGGTTGATATTAGGCTGATAATAAAGGGATTCTAACCACATTGGGGATACTGCTAACCTCTTCCATCTCTGAATGATGACCTTGAACAAACTTTTGACCTTGAACAAACACAAGACGTTTGTAGTAGATCCACTTTATGGCTCCAAACATTTCCTCCTGTTAATAAAGTTATGTAAATATTGATCTTAGTGCCACTCTGCCTATAAAGTGAGGCTTTAATGCAAGGTTTTTACTCATCTTCTGGATCACAAATTGCAGGGATTCTGTCAATGTTGGTTCTGCTGGAATTTTTAAGTGCAATATTTCCCTCAGGGATAAACAAAGTGCCATCGTAAGCCTTATCAGATTAACTTCGCCTTCAGACTTGCTGACCTGTCTTGGCCTAAGTAAAAAGTTAAGGTCCGTAATAAGATATTAAGTGGTCCTCGTTCTCCCATTTAACAGCCAGAAGATGCGCTGTCTGCAACTAAAAAGGCTATTCATACGTGGTATGCAATCCTGTAATTGACTATAGGCTACTCTGCTGGGATGCGTCTAGTGCAGGAGTGATGACTCATTTAATTAATCTTCATCCCCAACACAGAGATCTCTAGTTGCTGAGGTTGGAACTTTCCTAAGCACAGCTAAAACCACCAACATAACGGAATACAACAGACCGGATGAGTGAAGGGAGAGAAACACATGTTTGTAAAAGCTACTACGCTTATTCCTTTTCAAATAAAACATCATGATATCCTGCTGTCATGATATTTGACAAATGTATACTTTTTCAATGCAGTTTTTGCCGAGCGCTTTTCAGGAGCAGTCTGCACTGCGTGTGTCCACCTCATTATGCGCTGAGAGGTGTTTCAGGCAACGTGTTTTATTGCAGAATAAAATATATATGAACACTTGGAAAAGTAAACCACCAACACAAAACCCGACTAGACCAAGTCCGATGTGAGCATCGCAGGGAGAAACTACACATTGTCACAGCTTGTTCCACGCGGGTACTTACTTTTACGCAGTAGGGTCGTACGGCCGATGGATAAGTTCAGTTTGGAAACATATTCAGAAGCCGGCTCTTGTCTTGTTTGGTCGTGGCGTGTTTATCAGGGATGGGGTGTAGTAGCCTGACAGTTGCCGACATGCAGAGTCATTTGACCTTCTAATAGAAACTACCATTTGTAAGACGTAGAGTAGGGGAGGAGCGGAACATACCAAACGGTTCCACCTAACCGTTCGCATCACACGACGGAAAGCCTGGGACAGGATGCTCCAAATGAGCGTTATTGGTGAGAGAGAGAGGAGAGAGAGAGAGAGAGAGAGAGAGAGAGAAAGAGAGAGAGAGAGAGAGAGAGAGAGAGAGAGAGAGAGAGAGAGAGAGAGAGAGGGCGGGACTTACGACAGAGGAATATCCATTTTCCGGTACATGTTTGGGCTATTGTTTGGTTGCATTTTTCACAAATACTTCATATCTATTCTCTTAATCATTGTTGTTATTCATGTTATGATCCTATGCTTCGTGATCCGGTTGTGGTGCTCCGTTATCTGGCGTACACAGAGCATTAAAAGAAAAATACCGGAAATTGCGTTGCGATAGACCGGGATAACACTACAATTCAGGATCCTCGATCAGCCTACGATCCACCCATTTCATTCAACTCCAGCTCGTCCCAAACCTGCCACTATCCTGGCCAGTGAGTAATAGCGATGATTTACTGCGCAAGGAAGCCACTCGCAGTGTATATGTTGCCGCTGTAGATGGATCCAATTTGAAAACTAAAACAAACGTTACTGGGCTATACACTATTTTACAATACGCAAACTTTGTATTCGATTTATAGTGTTTTGATGTTCTGGTGCCCTTGGGTTTTTCCTGGTTTATTGTTTAATAAAAAGCAAATCATTTCAATGCAATCGTTTTGCTTGCGTTTTGCGCTGAGTAAGTCAGTAAGTAAGTCAGCTGTTGTCAGGCAGAACCCTTTCTTTCTATTGAATTATAAATTGAACATCATTTTTACATTTCAGGGCATTTAGCAGACGCTTTTATCCAAAGCGACTTACAATCAGCACATTTGTGGGGTTCGACATGTGGATAGTTGGAGGTGGGGATCGAACCGCCAACCCTCCGGTTAGTGGCCGACCTGCTCTACCCACTGAGCGACTGCCGCACTGGCGGTTCTGAGGAGGGGCCAGGGGGGCCGGGGCCCCCATAACAACAAGCAACCCTAACCCTAACCCCACACACCCGCCCCAACCCCATCCGTGACCCCCTAATAGACGTGTTACCTCGGACGTGTCCCATAACTACGACACAATTGTCATAAAGAAACACTCTGATGATCTGATGACGTTGGCGTGAATCCTGCATGGATGTAGTCAGAATTGTACATTTTGTTTTAAGCTCTCACACAACGTGCTCTCACACGCGTGTGCTGGGAGCCATGAGGAGTACGCCTCCATGTCAGCCTCCAAATCGGATACTCGGCCAGCTCTGGGTCCCTCTTGCCTTCAGTAAAGCTTGTCATGTACTATAGGTGTCTGATAAGGGACATGGAAATCACTGGGCCAGAAGAGAGGGCAACAGTTAAAGTGACCTTCAGAGGATGACGTTTTTTTCTGTGCAGATACATACTATCTGAGATTTCATTCCACCAAGTGATAAATAAGTGGTTCGTTATTGAGTTTTATCAAATAGAACTTTGCGGTGAAATTGCTGCGCAACAGTGGAGATGTAGCTTTTCACATAACTTAAATTACCGGCCTATAATGAAAGATTTAATCAGCCACAATTAACCTTTAATTCACGCACCCTGTCCCCTTTCCTTTGCCAGTTTCACGAGGGTTTGCACATGTGTGGAAACCTTTGAAACAAAGCTGTTCCCCTCTTTTCCTTCTCCTTTTATTCTCGAGGGGGGGGGCGGGGCGGGGGGGGCGGGGGGGGGGGGGGGGGGGCGGGGCGGCGGGCGCCGCGCGGGGAGCGAGTCGGGAGGACAGGAAGGGAGGGACAACGGGGGCGAGCAGGCGAGAGAC